>CM060914.1:136765000-137072500 GCA_030737875.1 Allium sativum | reverse complement strand
AAAATTTTCTATCCATCTTCTAAACACTGGACAACAAATAAAGTTGCACTAAGAACATTAGGAATCAAATAAACTATGACCGTCGAAAAATATGTTGGTGATCCACCTTGTATTTTTCTAAGAAAGCATGCAAAAGTAGAAATTGGTAGATTTATTGTTCTTTGTGATTGATGCAAGTAAAAAGCAAGAAGAATGATGATCCATGTCATGCTAACCAATATTTTGAGAACATTCCTCAAAACATAATGAAATTTTTAACTTGGACAGCCCAAATGATTCAGAACCAAGTCCAAAATATCTATGATCATATATTATAAATGAATAGTTTATAACATATAAAAAGGAAAGATTCGAAAACGATACTAAATTAAACAATGTGTACAAAATTTCAGACTATCGAATGATATGATATATCATTTTACATCATATAATTTTATGTTTTCAAAAAAGAAAAATACTAAAATCTACTATTATATATTTGAGATTATCGTGATACATGTTAATAATAATAATAATAATAATAATAATAATAATAATAATAATAATAAATACATGCTTCGTATGAGATGAAGAGCTATTGCAATGATAAAAATACTAGATATCTTATATAATGTCTTTTGTTGAACAATTTCGTTTAATCCATATTCACCTCAAGTGATGAAAGTCATTGTTAAAGTTAATTATCTCAATTAAATCATTTATACTGAAACCCAGTAATGAAAGTAATGCAACCCAATGATATTATGTTTATGCGTAAACTGCACACACACAAATTTACTTGTAATGCGACCGCATAAAAAGTCCACATATGATCAAAAATTTGAAATATGTGCCAAAAAAATTCGTCTCCACAAAATTCGATTTTCTAATGCTTTTGTTTGTCGTTATTCTAGACTGATGTCCCTAGGAATTTTATTATAGCATGATAAATAAATTTTATTCATCCAGTAGTATTTAAATGTCACGAAAGAACAATAAAATTCCTAAGGATATCGTTCTAGAATAATGACTAACAAAAACGTTGGAAAGTCAAATTTTGTGGAAACGAGAACCTTTTGGCACATATTTCGAAGTTTTGATCATATGTGGACTTTCTATGCATTTGCATTAGAGGTAAAGTGTGCACAGTTTAAACATGAACATAATTTCATTGTTGAGTTTCGGCATTAAAGATTTGATTGAGATAATTAATTGTAGTCGATGACTCTCATTGCTTGGAGTAAAATGTTGATGAAACGAAATTTTTCCACAAAAACCTTATATAAGATATCTAGCATTTTTATCGCTGCAACAGCTCTTCATCTCCTACGAAGTATGTATTCTTTCATTACGGACATGTATCACGATAATCTCAAATATATAATAATAGATTGTCTAGTACCAATCTTTTTGAAAACATTTATGTGATGTAAAATTATACATCATATCATCTTCTAGTCTGAAATTTTATACACACTGTTTTTCCTAATATTATTTTTAAATCTTTCTTTTTTATATGTTATGAACTATTTGTCTATATTATATGATCATAGATATTTTTTACTTATATCTGAATTACTCGGGCTATCTAAATTGAAAATTTGATGAAGTTTTGAGAAATGTTCTCAAAATATTGATCAACATGGCATGGGTCATCATTCTACCTACTCCTTACTTTCATCCATTACAAAAGACAATAAATTTAACAAACCCGACACTTGCATGCTTTCTCAATCAAATACTAGGAGGATCACCAATATTTTTGATGGTCATACCAATCCATAGTGCTGGAAAGCAGCGTTGGTAGGGTGGGTGAGAATGTATTGACGGTGGTAGCATCGGATGATTTGGGTAGTGAATGAGTATTTGATTCGGGTGCCTCCTATTATATGATGCCAAATAAGAATCGTTTTTCCTCTAATGCCGACAAAAAGGGAAATACCAATGTTATGGAAAATGGTGTTATATGTAAATCAATGGGCATTGGCTCCGTGCAAATAATAATGTTTGATGGAGTGGTTCGCAAGCTCACTAATGGACACTATGTTCCGGGATTTCGGAAGTCATCTATATCTTTGGGGCAATTGGATTCTCTAGGATGTAAAATTACTGTTGAGAATGATTGCTCGAGGATTTCTAATGGTGCGCTTGTGGTTATGAAAGATGCTATAACTCATGGTGTGTGTTTGCTTCAAGGAGTGATCATAGAAGGTGAAACTTGTATAGCTATTAATAGCTCTCGTGGTTTGAATGCAATCAGGTTGTGGCATTTGAGATTAGGTCATGTCCTAGAGACGAATTTAGATATTCTTCGAAAGGACATGACCAAGAGAGAGTTTCAACAAACCAAAGTTTTGCGAGGAATGTGCCATAAATAAGCTAAGGTATCATTCAATGAAAAAAACATGATTCAAGAGGTGTTCTTGAGTATGTTCATTCAAATGTTTTGGGACCGGCACTGATTGCTTCTTTAAGTGAAGCTCGGTATTATATCTCTTTTATTGATGATTTTTCCCGAAAGGTACGCATGTATGTAATGAAGGCCTAGTCAGAGGCATTTGTAAAGTTCAAAGAGTGGAGAGTTCTTGTTGAAAACCAGAGTGACAAGTCATTGAAAGTACTAAAGACCGACAACGGTATAGTAAGTCTCCAGAGAATTTTTGAAGTATTCCAAGCACTATGGTATTCATAGGCATTTTACTACACCAGAAGATCAACAATCTAATGGTATGGCAGAGAATCTACTTGAGAAAGCTCGATATTTGAGATTGACATCAAGTTTGTCAAAAGGATTTTGGACCGACGCATCATCAACCGCGGTGCATATTGTGAATCGAAGAGAGGGCTTCTAATTTGTTCTAGTATTCATCTCAAGGGAAAAAAATAGGGTTTTAACCAAATTTTATTTCTTTAATTCTATTCTCCACAAACTTGATTCTAAAGTGATTATTGTTGATCATTGTATCAATCTCTTGTACTTTTCTCACTGTGGTAATAATTTTTTTTCTCCAAAATGGATATAAACTAACTACTCGTTAGTGGAACCGCCATAGATATGTTGTGTGCTTTATTTCTTATTTATTATTTTGGACTTCTTGTGATTAGAATAGTTATATTTGGATTGGTTATTTTTTGTTTTGATGATTGAGATATTGTAATTGATTGTTTTCACAAGTCTATCGCAAGATCTCGTCTTCCGCTCAGTTTGGGTTCGGAATTAAGTTTGGAATTTGAATTCAAACTTTACAACAACAAACCTTTGCCAAATCCAAGTCATTTAGCCTAGATAGCATGAGGAAAAGGATCAGACCATTCATTAACTCCGCTGATTCAAGTTCTGTTCACTCTCGCTACGCACCTGAGAACTATAAGAATTTCATTCGCTACCTCCCGCTCACTTCGCTCGCCTTGCTCTCCTCGCCATTCGTTCACCTGATAAATAATTCTATGAGATCGATGCGTTAAGCATATAGCATTTTCAAACCTATCATTTTTTAAATATCTCAATAGGCGGTTCCATCGTTTATAATTGAAAAGAAAAGTTACAATAGTTTTTACAAACCAAAAGGGTGTTTTCTCTTTTTTAAGTTTTCTTAATTCCCAATTATCTTATAATAGATGAAAACAAAAGATATGATATTATAATCTAACACAAAATTTTGAATTCACATGCACTGAAAACAAGGTTACAACATATTTTCAATAGACAATACATTCAACAAACTACTCTCAATATTCCAATAATACAAAGAGTTGTTTATTATACACTAAAAAATAATATATTAAACATATACCCATCTTTACATTCTATATACATTTTCCCCCGTTTTAACAAACTTACGGTGACAAATTACAGTGATAAATTGAGTGTTGTGTTTGTTACTCTTATTGAATTATGGCTAATGTTTCGATGAACATCTGCACATTGCAAGTAACGTTGTATCATTATATATGAAAAGAAGCATCAACTTGAACGCATGTAGAAAGCTTGAAGGTTGCGAAAATGAGAAGAAAAAGGGAAAACATATGCATTATTTATATTTTTAATGTGGATAAACTTATTAATATATATACATATATATATATATATATATATATCTTTTGCTAAAAAGTCAAAGAATGCAAAATAATAGGTGGATCAACTCAATAATGTCGTGGATGCAAATAAAATTATGGCATATTATATTCATACACCACAATTGCTTTACATACATCGAAATATTTGTCAAAACCATATACGCCATGCTTTACTTATTACCCTCACTTTTGATAAGATAAGATAAGATACTAAAACTCTCTCCATTTCTCTCTTTATCTTCAGCCAATCAAACCCGTAATTATAAATTTACCGACATTTCAAATTTTAGTTTTTGAACAACGAGCTTGTGAAAACACATTCTCAATCACCATACCAATTTACATTGCTCCTTTGATTGTGATTGCAATTTCTGAATGTAAGCACAAATATGATCTAAAATTTTGGGATTATGTTTTCTCAATTTTATTTTAAAGAGATGAATTTGATTATGTAACAAAAACTACACGTACAAGTTCACACATAAATTTTGCATTCAAACCAGTAATTTAACCAAAAAAATGAACTTTGAAGCAAAAATCTAACGCAAAACGGAAATAAATTTTGACTTTTAATGGTTATAACTTGTGGCAGTAAATTCTGACGTTGATTTGGAAAGTTTGACTTTGATTTTATATTGTAAGAATTTAAAATTATAACATTTTGACGTTGAGTTTATATTGTAAGAAATTAAAATTATGGGTGAACAGATCATTGACTTTTCGTTATCTGTAATAAACTGTAATCTTTATTTAAAACAAAGATACAAAAATAAGTAATGCATTGATTTGATTTATTGTCATGGCCCGACTTTAATGTCCTCTGTCTGTATAAGTAGCCTATGTTTGCCTGTAACTCATATATTTATGTGTAAGCAGCCTGGCTTGGGTTTTAATGTCTAGGCCTCTTAATTTTAATAGCAACAAAATTCTTTTTTTTTTTCAAAATAGAATTCCATTGAGACGAAACAACACATACAAACGACGCACCTTGACAACAACTACGAACAACATAAGAGGAAAGACCATACAGACCAAAACTACAGAAAAACCTAGACTCGACTAAAACAAGGCACCAGCCGTCCACCGAGCAAACGTCACACCAAAACAAGAAGCATATGAGAATCACTGAACACAGCGAAACTGTGCAGTAGCACGAGCACTCCAAGCTCACACCCCAACAAAATAGAGAGCACACTCGGTCGCATCAGAACATCCAAACAAGCAGGATCAGCCACAACACACCACAAAGCACAACCACCTCCAAATCCAAAGATCCGAACAACATTGCAGAATTAAAGATGATATCTAAAAGCGCAATAAAAGCCATCGCACCACAAATCGCATCAACACAGACAAGCCAAAGTCTGATGAAACCAAAACCGAAGAGATAGACAACCGAGCAAGGCGAAGAGTGCTAAGCCTGGTGACTGAGTGTCAGCTTACCAGACGAAGATGGACGAGTCGGGAGCAAACTCACAGTGAATGGCTTACTGCACCCCCAAATCACATCGAGCTCAATACAAAGCCATCCAAGCCTACAACATAAGCAGCACCATACGAAGATCGGACAGCAGACAATCCACATAGAAATAACGGCCGGACACAAAGTCTGAAAAGCCCAAAAACAAGAAATATCCATCCAAAAAGAACAAGCAAGGCGGAAAGGCTAAGGACATAAGCAGGGGAAGAGGAGCTTGGACACGAGCAAGTTTAGTGTGGAAGCGTAGGAGGCTGGAAGAAAACAGACAAAAAAAATGAAGACTGAAAACCAGATCTAGGGTTCAGTCGATGGAAAAACAAACGAGAAAGAAGGAGACCAAAACCTAACGGGAAAAAACAGCAGAAAGGATGGAGAGAGTAGAAGGTGGAAGATGAAGATCGAGGCGGAAGTTAGAGAAAGATGAAAAGAATGGAGAAGATCGACGGAAGAAAAGAGCGGAAGAGCAGCCGCCATTTTTATAGATCTACATTTTAGAATATTAACTGCAATGTTAAACCAACATGGTTGACAGTCTGATGCTAAACTCAGTGACTACTATATATGATATACGAATATATAACTCACTGCATACAAAGTTTGCAATATATTCTTGTTCACAAAATGATAATTCTGCTTCTATTTTACACACAAATGTTACAGTCAGCTACAAAAATAGACAAACATATATGATTGTATATGTGTTTTACTGTCAACTATATATCATGCTTAGTTCATTTTCATGAAAGATATGATTGTATTGAAAAAAGAATGAATTATCATTCTTAATAACAAAGTCATGAACTAAACATAGTTTAGTTTTTATGTTGTTGACAAATCAGTTTTCATATTTGCTTGCAGTAGTAGCAGCAGAATATCAATTACCATGAACCATATGCTTTTGTTTTGTTGAATTTTATCATTTATTTTAAACAATAACCAAGCCAATTTAATTTTTGTGTCAATCCTGACATCCTGACAGTTGCAGGAATACACCGTCTATGCTTAATTTCAGTTTGACTAACTTATATGTGTTTATCGTTGGACAAAGACGTGGAGACTAGAGATCAAAGTTGCAATATCTCTTGTAGTTCACTCTAGTAATTTTATTATTTGATTTGGATCCTTTTTGTTGTTGTAATTATATTAAAGGTTGGGTTTTGGAGTTTAGAACTTTGAAGTATGATGTATTGTATTAGACTTTGGGCTCGAAACTTTGAATTATGATCATTGTATGCAAATGTATTTCTAATAGCCAAATTTATTAATATACATTTCAATTTGTAGTTTATAACTTTATACAATGTTGTATGTATTATGTAATGCCAGTAAAGAGTATGTGGATTCAAAGTCGTGTAGTTATAGTTGCAAGCTTGCTATAACATAGTTGTAGGCCTACAGTAGCTTAACTGGTTGATCAGGTTAATTAAATAATTTAAATGGTTAAACGTTCAATGGTGAACCGTTTAATTAATCAGTTAACCGTTTAAGTTAACCGGTTAACCACAGGACGGTAGTCTTGTGATTGCTTCGACCGTGCACCGGTAAACCAAACTGCATAATAGTTTCATTTAACCGAAAATATTAATCGATTAAATCGGTTAACCGATCATACCCACCTCTAGTATGGGTAGTAGTCAAAGGATCCGCTCTCGCTGCGAATTAAATGATCATTGGGCCCGCCTTTCCTCGATATGAAGTGTTAAATCGTCGAGAAAAAGGATTATTTTAAAGAGTATCTCTAGAAGGGTATGCTTCCTAAAGGTATTAAGTGATCGAGGTACAATCTGCCTAAGAATAAGGTATTAAATAGACAAGGGATCTGACTGTCCTAAGGGAGATAGTAGGATAGATGTCCATCGGGGAATGTCTTAAATGACAAGGTGACATCTACATATCAGGTAGGTAACAAATGACTACTTACTATCTTTAGCACTATTTAGTTGAATAGATTTTGAGAATGGGTTGCGATGTCTACTTGGAAATATAGATATTAAGTAGTTGGATCAGCAGTTGAGTATTAATTGATCGTTGGATACGCTTGGGTATTAAGTGTTTGTCGGATCTGCCTTTTTCTTATTTGTGTGATAGACCACCAGGTGCTTGTTGTCATGTCGTAGACGTATCCTTATTTAAAATTACACTGCTCAAATGCAGATAAAAGGTTAGGCTTAAAATTTTATTCACCAGAAGTTGTTTTGATCCCTCTTCTTGACAACATTGATCAAGATAAAGGATGATGACGTGGAGCATGGAGGCAAAAGGCGAATGTGTTGGAGGCAATTGTTATATGATTATGGTTTTAATATGAACCCCGAGACAATTGTGTTTTATGAAAAATTGTTGTATTTGACATTTTATTGATTATGAAATGAAGGGTATGTTTATTGATATTATATTTCACTCCTTCCACTGTGAATTATAAACGAATATAGATTCCATCATGTCTTACTCAATTATCCATTTGAAATGATTTCACGTTTAAACCAAAATTTGATAGTCGGTTATTTAACTATCAAACAAAACAAACAATCAAGTCATCCATAGATTTTGTTTTCCATGGAAATCACTAAGCATCATTTAATTAATTTCTTATTAATTCTTTTTGTATATTTTGGAGAACATTTCCATGTAGTTATCTCAATGGTATAAGTATATTTACAAACTACTATACTTTCAATACTCAGAAAATATATCACTATACTTTACCTCAACTGTATAAGTATATTCACAAAACGTTAAGAAAAATTCATTAACTTCAAATCATTTCTAATGAATTTAAACCCATTTATTTTCAAAACCACCGTTTTCTAAACCGTTGAATAATACATTTCAATATAAACATCGTTTGTGAATTTCCTTTATAAAATACGAGTTATAAAGCAAAATTTCTTTATAAAACTACTTGTTGATTTTAAACACTAGTATAATTAATTATCTTAAGATCATCATAGATAAACAAGGAATAAGTTCTAAAGCATGTACAAATAAAATATTTAATTAATTATTAAACCTTATTAATACGGTAGTTAATTAACTTTAAACTATTGGTAATGAAATAATTTAAGAACCTTTAAACAACATTAATGATTTAGAATAAATCTCTTTACAACATTTATAAACTAGATAATAATTAATTAACCTTCCAAACTTTATTGATAAAAAATAATTTTAAATAAAACAAATTAATTTTCAAACATTAACTATTAAATTTTAAAACATAGGTGAGGTACATAACCTTATTTTAAAACATCATAAGTGAAATAATTTAAAATTTAAAATCATTTGTTCAGATAGGCGTAACGACTACAGTCAAAAGCTGGTATTTACATAAAACATGCGTATATGTAAATAAATTAGCAATTAGCGATTAATCGCTAAAATCAAACATAATCAATATAATTTAACAAGCATAAACATAATTGTCCAAGTTAAACAACTAGCATAATGGGAGTTTATTCTGCTAACATATGCAATTAGATCCAGTTCATCCAAATCATTATATAGTGTTCATTTAGCCAAATAGATAACACCAAGAACATAAAAATTTAACTATGTTATAATAAAAGAACATAAATAATTCAATAATTAGTCATCCATTCAGGTTTGATTGGTATTCAAGATAATTTTGAATAAAATAAACTCAAACAATATCTAATAGCAATTCCAGATGTTATATCAGGATTCTAAATCCGGTTCAAACAATATGATAGCATCTCAAGATGCTATATCGCAATCCTAGATCAATTTCAGTAGTCAACGAATTAACCAATTCAATTGTTCAAACATCAATTAATAACAATATGATAATATCAACCAAGCCAATCAATTAGCAATTTCAACAACCAAGCAAAAAATAATATTTTAATCCACTTTTTACTACACTGGTTAACTAGAAAAGTGAGTTTAACTCACCATCGTTCTATTTGTGGCTTCCTCGTTCTGCTTTCAGTATGTCCCAAATGTATCCAATTTAATTCCAGAACGAAGACATCGTTGCTATGATCCCACGCTTGAATTGAATCTAAGATCAGAAAGATATTGACAAGTTCACGGATCAATTAATGTAAACTTTAGCACTAATTACAGTACAAGTCCTGAATTACCATCTTAGCCTCTTCTTCCCCAATCAACCAAAATGAGGCCGCCTGCTCTGACACCTGGTCCGCAACTCCTAACCCACACTGCGCAGCTAAATCCAGTGGTGCGGTGACAAATCCAAAGAACAACGCACCCATGCCATGGTCTAGCTTCGCTTAAGACACCTCAAAAACCGAACCCTAGATAGCAAATAAAAGATCCAGCTTTTTATTGGTTTTTTCAATTTTAGGCAGCCAAAATGTTTTGATTTTTTTTGTTTTCCTTCCAGAAGCCTGCGAATGAAAGTGAGAAAAAAGCACCAAACGTCAAAATAAAAATGGCATATGGTCACGATTAGGATCCCAATATGATCTTCCAATAATTACAATGTATATACCATGTTATAAAATGAAACAGAACTGACAATAAAAGAAAAGAGAAAACATAAAAGATTAGAAAGGGACCTCTTATTTCTATTGATTCGGATATATGATACAATGTAAACGACTCTCTATTTATATAGTCTATATGTCATGTAAATTACAATAAAGCCCCTAATCATATTAGTATTTACTCATATTACATTTATATATTGCAACACTCCCCCCCTGAACATGTATATACAAAGATGATAAAATTAGCTGTCTCGTTAAAAACTCTTTTAAGAAAATTCCAGTGGGAAAAAACATAAATAAAAAAAAGAGTACATTTTTTTTTTTTTTTTGGGTAATATGTTTTACAATGTTACAATGAGGGTTGATACTTCATAATTAAGATAATACATCATTAATAACCTTACTAATAAAAAGCCAATGAGAAAAATATTTTTAAAGCAAAAGATTACATTATAGCATATTATATGTTTCCACTAATTTATCATGCATTATTCAATTAGTCTATTGATGTAGTTGACGTATGCCCATTTTGTACACCATCTTCTAAAACGTTGATTTGGAAATCGTCATTGAGAACGGTCTACCCGCTTTTCTTAAAATTGAATATGTTTCTCCTCTATTTTGTCGTCCTTTCATAGTTCATGTGTGAAGAGAAATTTAGAAGAAATGTGCTTCATCCTATCATGTATGATATAATCTACTTGAATCTGAACCACGTAAGTTGCATTGTCTCCATAAATAATAGTTTGTTGCATCAAAAGATATTTGATATTTTTGAATCAAAATGTTCCCCCATTAAAACCTTACTAAGAAAAATTCGATGGAAAATATCACAGTGAAAGAAAAAAATATAAAATGTCGTATTTAATAATTTAGTATGTCAAATGGAGTATGAAACTTTCGGATCAATGTAATGTCTCGTTAAAACCTTAATAAGAAAAACCCTATGGGAAAAATCTTAAATAATGAAAAAGGATACATTATAACTTATTTCATATATTACTATTTGGATTGATACTTCTGAATCAAGTACATTTTCATCATCTTCGTTTGGATGGTAAGTGTTTTTTATAATATCTAATAATCTGACAACCATAGACATACTAAGTATGTTTCATTAAAGTCAAAACCTGGTCTTTACAGGAAACCTTGCGTAATAAGTCGTGTCTTCACTACGCCATAGATGGCTTATCGCAACGAAGATCCATGGCGTTGCTAGCTACAATGTTGTCGTGGCTACGTTGATTTTTGTCTATTGCAACACACGCTTCAATGTGTTAGCATAGATATCAAATTGTGTTGCGGTAGCTATAAGTATATTCTAATTTAAAAAAAAATTACACCTCAGCGATCCACACCATTAGTTAAAACAAAATCTCAGTTGTACGTCTACACCATCAAGATGATATTCCTTTGATTTCTGCCTATGCACTCGGTGTGTAGCATGATGCTTGATTTGAGGTTGTGTATCTATTAGCAGTTTTTTATTTGTGCACACAGGAAGCGATCCAAGAGAAGTAAAAACATGTCTGAAGGTTTGGGCTCAGGCTATTGCTTTGGCTTTTGCATCAAGTGTTAGTGGATGATTATCACAAACATTATTTACTGGTGTGTTGGTGATTCACATATGGAAAAAAAAGGCAACATTATTGTTGGCATTCTTTAAACGATTCATCTGGCAATCTTCTCCAACATTTGATAAATTCATATGCATTTTCATCATATATGAATAAATAAAAGAACTTATCTTTTATACAAAATAGCACCAGAAGCTGTTATCACAAATTGTATCCTTTAACTATAACTGTAGGCTCATACTAATCTGTATATATAGACACTTTTATAGTGTATTTTGCTGCATTTTCAATTTTATGTATATGGTTTCCCATGTATATAGGTTGATTCGGTTTTTTTTATATCGACACTTTATTCAGTATGACATAGTATAAATAATGCATTTGTGTCGTGCAATTGTTTGTGTTTAACTTTTATTTGGGATACGATGTTGTTAGTTTTGTTCAAAGAGATAAATTGATTTACCTTTTTTATTTTTATGTTGTCTTTTTGTAACGATACGGATTTCGCTCGGACCTAATCGATCGCTAAATCAACCAAGACCGTTCAAAACCCGGATACACTAACTCTGGGCATACAACACATCAGAACAAATAACAGAAGACTTTTATAAACATCATAATAATGTTACATCAGAGTACAGAATATACCAGAGTATATCGAAATATGATACAACGGAAGATTAATTTACGATAAATGTAATACAATGCAGCGGAAACAAATAAATTAACACAGCGGAAGACTATCAATGCTCTGGACACAGCTTTAAGCTTCAATCCAGAATCCTGCTCAATAAATAAATATCTGCAAAACAAACCACTCGACTGCCCGTGTGGGAAATAGGGGCACCCAAGTTTGCAAGGGAAAAGCAAACTACGAGTCAGTCGTAAGACCGGTATGAGAAACTCTTCATTTAAAATTACCTTATATAAATGATAAGGCAAATCACAGGACCACGCCGCTAACACGGAACGGGTTTACCCCCATGAATGCCCGTGCACAAACAACAACCAATAATAGAGATATGGATCTACAATGCATCAATCAACATGCAATTTTCCAATCTACCCATTTAGATTAATCACCACACTTAGATTTTCCAAATCCATTTCACTTTACAGAAATTATTCCTTTGGACTTTATTTCTCGATTTCTCATTTCAAATCATTTGAAATACATATCTAGCTTTTATATCAAAGTAGATTTCACTTCGGGATTTCAAACCAAAATCTTTGGAAATATGAATTCCAAAACATAACAATGCATACAAACAAGTATGCAACCAAATATCGTGCACGACCCTCAGACCAGGCTGTACGCGCCCCTCCAACTCGATATATATGTGCACCTCCCACTATGGAGCAGGCTACACTGACGATGCTCCATTCCACACTCTGGGGTACTACACCGCCCTCATAATTTTAGTCACTCTCGGGTTACCTTAATCTTTAGCCACATACTTGCTAAATCATTTTATATCCCGAAGTGGGGAAAATCTTTTCACAACATAATAATCACAAGTACTTTCAAACTATAGTACTTCACATCAGTAATTCACACATATGATTAGTCACCATTATTCACATAACCTTTTAGCTCGTACGTCTCAAAGAAGGGTGTTAAGCAAGAGAATAAATTCTCCGCCATCAAACAGATACGTTATCAATAACAACTAATCAGATACTCGATGAACCATAATGTAAAACCATAATACACTTCCAAATCATTTCGAAATCATCGGGTTTAGCCCTCGAAGTCTTTTCTGTTTTATAAAACGTTCCCTGTCCAAAATCGGGAATACTATTCTTTTCACTTAAGAAAAATATCATTTCAAAACAATTCATTAAATTTGAAATGAACTCAACAACATCACTAACCATCTCATAGTCAAATCGTAAAGTGTTTCACAAGATGTTAGCATATAGATATTTATACCCAACCCAATGCTAAATGTAAAAGCATATTTTGCTCATAAACTAGTCGAGCACAATCCAAACAATTAATCATAATCTATATTAACAACGAAGAATATTTGGTTTATACCACATCTCATGTTTTGGTTAATTTAATCACTGTTCATTCATTCAAATCTAATTAAAGATTTATTATAACGCCAATTGGTTTTAATTTCACACATCCTTACTTAATGATTGTTCAATTTTAGGAAAATTAATCCTGTCATTAACTGGGTTAAAGAACCAATGTCTTTTAAAACACAATTCACGATAACCACAAAATGATCTTCCGTCAAAATGGAATCTTCACGGAAATCATAACAGTATATAATCGATATAAATTTCCGTACCAAACTAATAATATAAATGGAATAACGGCGAAGCCTTTTAAATTCCACATATAGTAACGGTCTTCCTTTACATAAGCTCATCTCGATTATTACCAAACGAATTCCATTCAATTCCAATTTAATATGTTAAATTGGAAAATTTTACTTTGGAAAATTCCATTCATCTTAATTAAAAGATTGTAAATTCCAAATCGTATTCTTCACTATTAATCGGGTTAAAGAACTAATATTATTTAAAACACTGCTCACGATAAACCCAAAAATCCAATTCTAATTCAATTCCAATTAAATATTAATTAATTGGTGAATTTCTCTAAATCTTAATTAAAAGATTCATTTTTTTCTCAACTGGGTTTAAGAACAGTGTTAATGAAGACACAATTCATAACAATCCCAAAATCCAATTTAATATCAAATACATGGAATAGAAATTATATCGTCTTATATTCAATATCAAATTATGAATCTAACGGATATCGTAATTGGGAATAACGATATCCGTATCTTCCAAATTCCCATAACAATATCCGTATAGCCATGGAATCCAATATCGAAATATTTCGAAGATTATTTCCATTCGAATCCATTCCAATTTATTCTTTGGAAAATTCTTGTTATTTTAAAATCATTTCAAATCCATTTTCAATCCAATTTATTTATTTAAAAGTAATTGGATTATTAATCTAGTTATTAACTAGTTCATTTCGATAAAAACATATTTTTATCTTTTCAAACTTGGAATTTTTCATCCAAAATCTTCCCAAATCATTAAATATGATTTTACATAATTTTTCCATATTTTTAATTATTTTATTTAGGCCATTACAGTCGGTTTCCAATAATGGCCACCAAACTGCGTCCATAGCGACGTTTTCTGAAATTGATTTGGACATATCTCAAAATCTAACCGTTAGATTTCAAATCTCTTATATTCATTGGAAATCTCTTTTCGATACGAACCCAATGGTTCCGGTTTTAGGAGAATCTGGCGGTCGGATCTCCCGTTACATCAGTTTGAAGTTAATGGTCGAAATTCGCGAAAGGTCGCTGTGCGGCATGTTCTATTCAAGCCATATAATATATATATATATATATATATATATATGTATATATGTATGTATGTATGTATGTATGTATGTATGTATGTATGTATCGTCGATTTCCATTTAAAACGTATTTATAAATCGTTTATTCGTTTTAAAAATGATTCCTACTTCCATTTCAATTTTAAATCAAATTGAATATTCCATTACATGACAATTTTATACAGTGCATATATATGTTAAAAATTACATTTTTAACAATCCAATAATTATTCCATTTCACGAACATTTTATATATCTCATATATAAGCTAGAAATAATATTTTTAGCGAACAAATATTTATCTCATTACATTATCAATTTATATATCGCATATATAATTTTATACAATGCATATGTATATTTTATTTCACAACGCATATATATTTTAGTACAACGCATATATATATTTTTTCACATCGCATATAAATATTTTATTCACATTTCATATATATATTATTCACATTTCATATATATATTTTATCCACGTTTCATATATATATTATTCACATTTCATATATATATATATATATATTCCACATTTCATATATATATTTTTCACATTTCATATATATCTTTTATTCACATTTCATATATATATATATATATATATATATATTATTCATATTTTATTTATATATTTTTCACATTTCATATATATACTATTCACATTTCATATATATTTTATATACGTCACACACACACACACATATATATATATATATATATTTTATTCACAACGCATATATATATATATATATAATTCACATCGCATATATATATATTTTATTCACATCCCAATACAGTACAATCAAATAAATTGTCCATGGTCTGTGGACGAGGGACGTGAGCTAACAGGCACCGTACAACATTTGTGATAATTAATGACTGATAAAAATCAATACTGGCAGTTCATATATGCAGTTATAAAATAAATAACTGTACAAAAAAAATTATAGTGAGAAGTTCTCACATTGATTGGTTCCTGAAATCGTTATATGATGATTTTTATTAACTGAATTAGACTCTGCGTTTAATTCAATCAAATTCCTATTGCTTCTGAATTGGTTCCGGCCTATTTCATTGTGTAGATAAGGCCAAAGTGGTTCCAATGCAACGAACGACACTCAATTCTATTTCCATTTGTCCAAGATATTAACATTTCAGACTTTAACATAATTAAAATAATTTAATTATTTACAAATCCCCTAATTACCTCATTAATTTTTAATTACAAAAATTTGGCCGCTTAATCCCTTTACTTTTTCACGAATGCCTGTATTCGAGAAAACCCATCGTCGTTTAAAAATTTCCACCGTGCATCGATGTTGGCGCCACCGGAGTTGAATCGGATCCCTCCCCCGCCGACGCCCATGCCAGCACCTCCCCATGGCCGTGCTCGTTCGAAGTGTGAACCCCCCCTAACGCCCCAAAATCCACGCCAAAGCCGTCATCTTCACGCCCTAAAATCGAGTTCTAGAAACCCCTAATTCAGATCTCCACCATTAGGAAGATAGATCCCACAACGCTCTACAATTTCGTGTTTGGGGATTGTGAATTCGCTGCATGGATTGGGCGAATTTGAAGAAGAAAGATCAGACAACGGTGGCCACTGATTTTATAAAAGAGCAATGGGTCTGTGTGAGCAAGGGTTTTGGACTGAAAGGCCATTTATATAATTAATATTTTATTTTATTTTATTCTTTTAATTTCAAAATACATGTTCACCAATATAAACTCCAAATCAAACCCAACGACTGTTGCCCCTAGCTAAATACCTCCATTCCGGACACAATGGGATATATTTCATAAGCCAATACGACTGTTTCGATCAGTTTTTATCAAAATTAAAATATAAATCACTATATATTGAATTTAAACGTACATTTTAATTTACTGGGGCCACATACTGACTCCAAAAATTTTAGAAAAATTAATCTAGCTATGTTTTGACGATACGGTCCTAACTAAACTAATTTCATCGAATTTGGAGATCGTTTGAAAAATGGTCATTTTCCAGTCGATTAAATTCAAACTGAAAGTACCAAACGCGTTTAAATTCACCATGCTCACATATTAATTCCAAAAATTATAAAAACTGAGCCCTAACAATAATTTGATATTCTGAATCTAACAAAAGTGGTTTCGTCGAAAATGGAGGTCGTTTGCAAAATGGCTATTTTTAAGGGTTATATATTATATTAAAAATACATATAAATTCCATAGCGACTATTTTGAATTTTAAACTGGACATAACTTTCAATTTATATAGTGAAATCTCAATTTTTCACATTCGTTAGGAAGATATAATTAAACAGATTCAAATGTTTCTGGTTTTACCGAAATCCGATTTATTTTGAATTATGTACATTCATTTGAAATTTAAAATCAAATTTTCAAAATTAATTTCCATAAGAGTAGTGTTTACACTCTGGGTTGTAGTGTTGATGTGAACAGGAAATGTGCTGAAATGCTTAATTGTAAGGCAGAATCTTTCCCTCTTAATTATCTCGGGGCTTGCATCCGTCCAAAAAGATTGTTGAAGAGTGATTGGCAGTATGTTATTGACAAAGTTGATAGGTGTTTGGCGAGATGGAAGGGGAATTGTTTATCAAAAGCTGGAAGGCTAGTGTTGGTGAATTCTGTTCTATCTGCTATCCCTTTGTATTGGCTTTCTTTCTATTCATGTCCGGGATGGGTGATTCAGAAAATTGATGCTGTACGTCGGAATTTTTTCTGGACTGGTACGAAGGATACGCGTAAAGTTAGCTGTCTAGTGTCATGGGATCAGGTATGCAAGTCCAAAGATCAGGGAGGTTTGGGAGTTATGAATTTGAAAAACATGAACTCTGCTTTGCTTTGCAAATGGCTGTGGACTATGCTTAGTGATAAGAAAGTTCTCTGGAAGGAGTGGATCTTAAACACTTGCTACAGCGGAAGATTTGATTGGAACGCGGATGTTTCTCATTGCTCGTTATCCTAGCGTAGTGTTATGGCTAACGTTCACTGGATGAAGATTGGTGCGGGTGTTGTAGTAAAAAACGGACGCAATGCTTCTTTCTGGTCTGACTGCTGGCTGCTCCCCATCCCTTTGCGTGTTGAATTTGCTGACCTTTTTGATATTGCATGCAACAAAAAAGCTTCAGTCAGCGAAATGTACAATGCAAATTCTTCCAACTTTAAATGGAACCTGATTTTGTCGTCTCTTGGCTGGTAATGCTTTGATTCAGCTATGTGGCCTAGTTCGTTTGTTAGAGGATGTACAACTTCATGACGAAGAGGATGATGAATTTGTATGGAAGATTGGTGGAAATAACTTTCGGGTTAGAGAACTTTATAAGATGATGAACTTTGCAGGAAGGAAATACGATGGATTCATACGAATGTGGAGTTTTAAGACTGTACCCACTAAGGTCAAGATTCATATGTGGACGATCATGCATAACAAGCTTAATACAGTGAGCAGATTACGTCAAAAAGGAGTTCAAGTCACTGAGGGCTGTGTTTTTTTTGTTGAAGACGATGAGAATTACCTGCATTTATTCGTTGATTGCGATTTCGCCTTATATGTGTAGACGAAGTGTTTAGTTAGCCTTAATATTTGCTTAGATTGGTCTAGTTTCATCACCGATCAATTTCTTTTTTGGCATAGCACTATTACTTCACTACCTTTTACACATATGCGACATATGTTTGTTGTCTTGAACTTTGCTTATGTTTGGATCCTTTGGCATGAACGAAACTCACGAAAGTTTAAATGTAAAATGAAACAGCCCAACTCAGTTATTTTTTGCATTCTTAAATTTGTTTCTCAATGGTCAGGAAACGACGAGATCAAATTTGCGGACACAATTGGCGCTAGAGTCATGGATAGAGCTCGTGGCAACCGAGCTTGATGAAGCCTTTACTTCAGACAGTTGGGTTTATTAGCTACTTTGTAGTGTTTTATGTATATTATGGGCACTATGTTATCATGCCTGCGTGCATGTATCTCTTTTTGGGTTATACATATTCTTGTATATATTAGTAGCTAGTAGCACGTCTTTTGTATGCTGAGCTGAACACGTTGTACTTGGTTTATGTTTAATGAATGAAGGCGTGAATCTAGCGATTCGCTACCTTTTTGCATCAAAAAAAAAAAAAAAAATCAAACTATCGCGCCATTTTGAGTTTGTTTTATAATTAAAATAAACTTATACGTTCTAACTTCGATTTAAATAAAATTTTAATCGTTATTATTTAAAATAAATCATTTTATATATTTAAAATCCATTAAAATAGCTAAAATAAAAAATTTACATTATTTCTGAAATTCCGGGTTGTTACAGTTTTTATGTGTTTTGATCATGTTGTTGTGTCTAATTCATTAGTTGATTTTGTTCTAATTTTGCTATTGGTTTTGCTAGGTAAATTATGTACGATATTATAAACTTGTTTTGTTGAATTGTTTTAAATAATAAAAATGAAAGCAGAGAAAGATGTACCTAAAGGCACAAAATCAACATAGACAAAAGTGATAAGTAAATACAACACAACAGAGAATTTACTTCAAATATACATTAAAGGGGTTGGTTACAGAAATGGTTAAGTAAAAGGTAAACGATTTTATCGTTTTAGCACTACATCAAAGAATATATTAATACACAATATTTTTATGCAATTACTTGATCATTAAATATAGTTTGATATATAATACTACTTCATTATCAAACCAATCGTACATATCACTTTGTATCAATTGTAGATAATATGCAGTAGTAACATATTTTCATGTCCTATGTCCTTTGCAGCGCAGTGCCTTCGCAATACATCAAGCCAATGCATTTCCGAGCATGGCACTATCATGCATTTGCGAGCCTGATTCTTTTAACTCTGGTTGTGAATTGAGGATCTACTATTCAACTTTTGTGAAAGCAGCAGCACAAGGTTGCCACTGAAAAGAAACAGAGAGCGCAAAGTCCAAAGCAGGAGCTTGAGTAAAACAAGCTGAAATGCATGAGAAGAAACCACATTAGCTTATTCAGTAGACTAAAGTGCAAAAGAAGCAGACATAGGATTAGGATCATGCGCAATATGTTGAACCGTATGTGAATCAGGAGCAAGAGCTTATGATATACTAGCTTTAAGTGTCTGTCATGTATAATTTTTCATGTTTTTCATATAAAGATAAATACTTTTTATCTATTTTAGAAAATGAAGAACAACTTGCAATAATGATCTGAATCATACTGGCATATTTGAACCTTTTTTGTATGCTATGCACTACAATACAAGTAAAATTTGGGATCATTGCAGAAGCCGTAGCAAGGAACGTCTTACGGATAGAGGGACTGACTCCAGAACGGCTGAACATGTAAATATTTTTATCTTTTTCAGATAAAGATAAATGCATTTATCTTTTTGTAAAAGGACACTTGTTATCTCAACATATTTTTTGCAAATTGCATAAAGATCGTATATTAGCATTAACACAAATAACAAAGATAAATCTAAATACATACCTAAAAACTTAACATTTTGATTCATTGAACAACAAATAAAAGCAATTAACTTTTCAAACAAAAGATAAAATCATTTAGCTTTTTATTTATAAGATCGTAGGCCGATTTCTTTATTATGAATCGGAAAATAAATTAACAACTCCTATGCTTAATTTACATCAAAATAAGCTAGCAAATTTAACCATAAAAACCAACAACTAGTCTCAAGGTACATTATACAGTCTTAAGTTAACTAATGTTTGGCAATATTTTATTTGATGTGTTTTATCTTTTTATTCAAGTTGAGTTACACTCTAGTTTATGTTAAAAAGCTGATACCATTTTGCCTAAACAGCTAATTAATGCTTTGCAGGTAAAGCTAAATGGTTTTATCTTTTCAGCAGTTAAATACAGTGACTAATCTGTACATCAATGACGTTTAGTAGGTTTTCTACTGGTTCTATCCAATGTAGTTAAATACAGCTAATTAATCGTATGTAGGTAAAGCTAAATGGTTTTATCTTTTCAATAGTATAATAGATTTACAATCTTATTGAAAATAGTAATATGTATAAATCGTATAACCAAAACATTAACTGTTTAAAAAGATAAATATATCTATCTTTTGTCTACTTTATTACATAGAATACTGTTTAAAATGATATATACATTAAAAACACCGTACCTGAAGTTAAAAAATACGGGGTTTGACTACTTTTTGTATATGCAATATTTATCGCCTTGTATTTTTTGTATACTTATCTCTTAAACACTGGTACTGTGAATCACCACTTGCATATCTATTTTGCCTTTCTATAACCAAACTCTGATCTAAAATAACATCTCATTTTTATATCTTTTTTGTATATATCTTTTTGAGCATTACATAATAATTTTTTGTATATCTTTTTGTATTTTTTTTCTTTGGTGTGTATCTTTTTGTATAAACTTTCACAGTACACATATTGTATAAACATAAGTTAATTTATCTTTTTGATTTTATATCTTTTTGATTTATATATTTTGGTAATCGATTTCTATTTTTTGATTTTATCCCTACAACACAAGAACTGTCAAAAACCACATTGCATATACAAAAAGATAAATACTTTTAGCTTTTTAATAACTATCGGTATTTGATATACAGAAAGATATATACAAAAAGATACACAATGTATAGCAGATTGCATCGAAGATTGAGATTTAGAAGAAGCAATTACATCTCATAACTCTCACAGCATAACCATTTAGCATGCAAGTCATCACTACAAAAAGATATATACAAAAAGATATACAATTCATATACAAAAAGATATACATAAAGTTTTTTTTCTTTCAAAATGGGTTCTTTTATTAAATAAACACGTATCTTTACAATGCATGCCTATATACAATGAAATATACATAAAGTTATACAAAAAGATATATAAAAAGATATACAAAAATATATATAAAAAGATATACAAAAAGATATAAAATCAAAAACTGTCAATCATTACAGTGGGCTGAGATATACAAATCAAAAAGATATAAAATCAAAAAATGTCAAAAACCGTATTGCATATACAAAAATACACATACAAAAAGATATACAAAAAGATACACAATTCATAACTGTCAATATTTGATCATGCAAAAAGATATATATTCATAACTGTCAATCATTATAGAGGCTGAAAAGATAAATACTTTTAGCTTTTTCATAACTTATGTTTCAACATACAAAAAAATATACAAATTAGCTTTTTTACTGAAAAGGTAAATTAATTTATGTTTTAACAATATTAATTTTTGTATTAGGAAACAAATAGACAAAAAGATAAATATATTCATCTTTTTAAATAATTAATTTTTCTTCCGTATGGTTATCTAGTATTAATTTTTCTTTTGTATTATGTTTTAAGATTATAAATTCATACAAAAAGATATTAAAAAAGATACACAATTCATTACAAAAAGATATACAAAAAGATATGTCTATCTTTTGTCTACTTTATTACATAAACTGTTTAAAAGATAAATATATCTATCTTTTATCATTAATATTGCATATTTGCAATTAACAATTAACACATAACATATATATTCAACTATCTATTTTAAATCTGAAGATCAGTTTTGAAAAGATAGATGCAACCGTTGACGCCAAAAAGTGGTCATCAACGGCCAAAAGTCAGATTTGAACATGATATATGAAGAAATATCAGAAAAAGCGAGAAAAAGCAAGACAACAACGTTTTTATAGTGGTTCGGCGTTAACGAGCCTACGTCCACTTTATAATCTCGCATTAATATCATAAAGTAGGAGATACAATAAATGAGATTGTCAGGATCTCTATTACATAATTGTTTTTTAGGAATATAGCAAGTATTTCATGATGAAAGTGGTTGGCAGCCATGATTGAGTCATGCGTGGGCCAGAGAGTTGGGCTCTAATCTAAGCCAAAGAAGATGCCCTCTTTGTTGTATTGCTTGGTGTATTTATAGGCAGTAGGCTTCAATAATTGGAGGTGCCATGTGTCGGTTGATCCATGTGAATAGCAGATAATGGAGCTGAGTCTTGATTACATGTAGAAGTTCCCTATAATATGTGGCAGCATAAACGTAGCTAGATCCGAGTTTATAGGCTTTAGAATAGGTAGTTGGACCAAGTAAGTAGGCTATTAAATAGATCTCATGACCAAGTCATTGTTGTAGTGTAAGCTAATCTCAAGACCATCTGGCCTAGGTATTTCAAGCTGAAATATTTCGATCCAAGAGCCCTTGAGCCAAGGAGCCTCGAGCCATGAATGTCCGGGCTTGTCCAAGCCCATGCTTGAGCCTTGAGCGATCCTGTGATGGGTCCATGGGTTGACGGCCTTGCCAAAAGGCGGGTCAACACTTTGCCCCCCAAAGTACGTCGTGTGGCAGACATGATGTACTTTGAATAAGCCAAACTACATCTCTTTGGAATGTCATTCATCTTCGGGAAAGCAATGTCGAATTGTCATGTCTTTGGGAGTAGTCCTGAAGCTTGAATTCTTTTTACTTTTCTGCCTCGATCGAATGAAATCATCATAAATCAAGCTGGGCCGCTAGCTTCTGCACATGGTCGTTCATAAATAGTCTTCGCCAAATGGTGTCATCTTCTAATGCAAGTCGAGAACATGGTCAAGTGTAAGGTCAAGTCCTATCGAACTCATAAGCTGTCTCGCTTGGATGAGTAAGACAAGTCGTGTCATGGTCCGAAGGCACAATATATATCCTTTGAATCACGTGTTAGGTAAAGGACGTGATCAAACTCAGTCTATAGCTGACACTCATGCCTATAACGTCGGTGGGGCACAAACGAAGCCAGTGCTCTTGCCCCTAGAGTTAGTGGGGTCAAGTTAAGTCAGTCGGACATCCAATCCTTAATTCTTCATATTCTTCGTCGTTGTTTTAGGATAGAGTTGCAAGTTTGGCGGTCTTAGCCAACCCAAGTCATTTTATACTTTCTCTCGAGTTGGCGAGAGTTAAAGTTGAATACGCAAACAGTTGAATTTCATTTGCCTAGGCATCGTTCCTTCACTTTAGTCAGAAAACGAGGACCGGCTCATCGAGCGCCAATAAACTTAGTTACTCTTATCATTCGAGCCAGTTGGGTCGATCCCCTTTGTTTATGTTTCATCGTAGTCCAAAATAGTCATCATACTCTTGTTGAGTTTGTTCTTCATGCTCAGTTCCATTGAGGTCATCATTTTTTTTTGTAGTTTGGGATCTTGCGAAACTTTAAGAAGTTGAAAATGTGCATAGAGTAGTCGAGTAGTAGATTCATGTTTTTCATGGCTTGCACTCTTCGTCCCTGGCCATTGGGGGCTTGACTGAGTAGCGAACTTCAAATCCATGTCTTCTCAGGATTCATTCTTCCTCATCATATCGTGAGTTATAGTTGGATGCAATCAACCCATACTGGTTTCTGCTCTTCCATCTAAGCTCTGAGGATTGAAGTTGGGCTGCAAGAGGTCATATTGTAGTCATTTTGAATGCTTTCATTCTTTCCCTTCCAACTGGGAAGTAGGTTAGGATCAGTCAATGGATGGTCACTTTGCACCCCTTTCGTGGTTCACATGCGGCCCATTCCAAATTTAGGCATGCATGCATAAAAAGGTATGACTGTCAAAGCTTAAGTGATTGCGTAGTCCAAGTGCTCGAGCGATTGCATTTTCTATTCGATGTACTTGCAATGTGAAACTCATCGTTGCACTTGGGCTATAGTCAGTCACATATGGGTATGTGTGCCAATTTCAGATATCACTCTTAAGGCCCTCTTTCGGTCGTTGCCTTAAGTTATGTGATGTGTTATTGAACATCCCTCCCACACTCAAGGTCTCCTTTCGGTCATTGCATTGAGTCATGTGGGAAGTTTAGCATTAGAAGTCGACGTCAGTCCTTCGAACACGACCCATTTGTTGTTGTATGCGAGTGTGTCCCTCGTGTCTTTGCTTTGTATATGTACATAATCCTGCAATTTGAATAAAATAATTCGTTTAATTTGCAAGTTATTAGGTCAACCTTTATGTCACAAGCAAGTCTGGCTTGAAATGAAAATGTGTTAAATGACAAAGTGTCAGGTGTCGTATTTTGGAGGTATAATGTCTGTAGCCTCTATTTAATTTTGAAACACGGGTCACGTTCGAAGCGTGTTTGAAGTTAATTCAGAAATCTATGCCCGTGCCCCCAGCGTTGGTGGGAACCGGGTTAAGTCGTTCGGACGTCCGGCCCGTAAGTCCTTTCCTATCCCCAGTCGGAGGGCGATGAAGATTGCATGCACGTCGCAACATTGTCCTTTATACTCTCTCCTAAGTCGTGAGAGTTAGAGTTATGGGTTTAGTGGTCTTAAGTCGTGGTTCACCATTCACACTAACCCAACAGATTTATACTCTCTCTCTCATGTCGTGAGAGTTAGAGTTATGGACGTCGTAGCTTGTCCTTATACTCTCCCTTCGTCAATCAGGGTTTGAGTTGTGGATCGAATGGTCTTAAATCTTGTTGCGCCCATCACACTCGTCCGAGATTTATACTCCTATCCAAGCTATGAGGATTAGAGTTAGTCGGGCAAACAGTTGGGTCACATTTGTCTTGGCATCATCCCTTTGCTCCCACGTCAAAAGCAAAGGTCGCCGTTAGGAATGGTCGGTTCATGTCCCTGTTGAGTTTAGACTCCTCCCGTCGGAAGCATGAGAAAGAGTTACAGACATTGTTGGAGAGCGGTCGAGTCATACTCATCCTTATCTTAACATTTCTCTTTTGTCCCCACGTCGAAGGCAAAAATTATTATGTTGTTCATGGGATCGTTCCCCTGTCATTATTGCACTCTTCCCGTCGGACCAAGGGTTGGAGCAATAGATCTGCTAAGTGTTTATGTCACGCTCGAGTTTATCTCTGTCTTGCCTGGCGAATCAAAGGCTAGATGCTGGGGATGCCTTATTAGTATGCCCATGCAAAAATAACACACGTCGAACTCATGTGCGTTTATTTTCTTGCCCCCTGCGTTAAGGGAAAAAAGTCAGTGAATGGATAATAGAACTTCATTTATGTCAGATTGTTGGCGTCGGGCCAAGAGTAAGCGAGTTAATATTTGAATCACGTTCGCCAAACTTTACGTTCCTCCGATCAAACTATGGAAGGGGTGGTTGGTACCAAACCTCGAGTACCTACATCATTTATATACAAATTTGCATGAGTTAGTCATGTCAATAACTAGAAGCATGTAAAGGCAAAATGCATGATTGGAAAATAAGTACGTTGATCGGCGGTGCTGCCTCCTCTATTTGGATTCACGTAATCCAATGGTGTCAAGCATAGGATCTGGCCATATGAATTGTCGAACCGCGTCCATTCTGAGTCGGATTCGGACTTTGAAATGCAAAAGTCGATGCATAATTGTCTTGAGTCATGCTACATATGAGCCGAGTAGTGGGTAGTCATAACATATCCATCTTGTGCTGTATAATTTTCCTCGGACGGATGACATGGTTCTGTAAACGAGCGCTTCAGTCAGGCTCGTTATGGCAACGCTCTGTAGTTCTGCATGCATGTATTGGAAGTATGATCAGTACCAGACTGGGTACCTATATCATTCACATATAAATTCATAAGAGTTATTAGTCACATAAATAACTCATAAAGCATGTAAAGATAAAAGATATGGGTAAAAAATAATCTTGTTAAGGTAATGAGTATTATTCAGAATGAGAATGGTATCGCGTATCCTTTGCCAGTCCATTCTGACTTGTCCCATCTCTGACAGGTGATGACCGCTGAAGCTTTAATTGATGAAGGAAGTCTTTTCAAATCCTCATAGGGCGGCAATGCCAAGAATGATCAGACCTTGATTGGGGTATTGGGATAATAAAGGCAATCAGGCGGCCTTTGTGGGTGAATGATGAGGGTGTATTTCCTTTGAATTGCCTTCTTGCCCCCACATCGAGGGCAAGGAATAAAGGTCAGGTAGTCAGATCAGAACTGCTAATGGCGGCATCTCATCTTGTCGGTGTTAAGGCGGTGATTGGAAGGAGAACAATGGGTCCATGCTTATAGAAGCTTTGTCTTTTCTATGTCAGGAATTGAGATACGGAGGCTACGAATGTAGACATGCCTCGTCCATCCGCGGTTTTGTCTTTGACTCCACGTCGGGGAGTGAGAGCCGATATATAGATAATTAATAAACATCCAGGCTTAAGTGTTTCAAACTTTTAACTCGTCAATCTTCGGGCAAGACTGAAGCAGTCGATCAGGATTGAATAACCTTAGTAAATAGGGGTGATGGCTCTTGGAAGAATCCCAGTCGTTGTCATCTTAATGTTAATATTCTCAGACTATCCGTCGAATCTTGGATGATAAGTCTTTACGATCATTGTTGGCCAAAATATATGCCAAGTCGAAGGCGAGCAGTCGAGCGAGCCCGGGCGCAGCGCCGGTGTGGGTCCGGGGCCCTACAGTCCCGGCGGCGATTGACCTAGCCGGTTAGGTCGAACAGGTGGGCACCGCTCGATTCATTCGATTTCAGGAGATCGAGCCTTCTTTGAAACGATAAGAAAAATGCATTTTTTCTGAAAATGACCCTGTCTCGGGTCGATGTGTAGGGGTTTAGAAATGGCTAGTAATCCAGGTTTGTATATCTGGAAGAGTTGGTTGACCTGGAGAGTTTCATAAGAGTCGGTCGATATGTAGTTGGTCGACCTGAGATTAAACATCATTATGACGATGTCTGCTCGAACAAATCTCACCTCGACCCGATACCTGCTTCGGGCCAAGTTGCATATTGGGAGCCTTCCAAAGTGCAATTTCCACTGGTTGGTCATTTGGTCGAGTCGATATCGACCCAGGAAGAGTCAACCCGACTGGGGTCGAACCCAGAACTGGAAAAAATCGTTTTTTTATGCAAATGTTGCTGCTTCTGCTTTCCAAATCATGTACATAAGTATTGGAAACCATGGTTGTTGAAGATGACTGAAACTAGGATTTCGTCTTGGACTTGGTGATCCAAAAGTTGAGCAAAACCCTTAAGACATTGAGAATTCATTTCTCAGTGAAAGCACCAAACTGTTGACGCTAAAAAGTGGTCATCAACGGCCAAAAGTCAGATTTGAACATGATATATGAAGAAATATCAGAAAAAGCGAGAAAAAGCAAGACAACAACGTTTTTATAGTGGTTCGGCGTTAACGAGCCTATGACCACTTTATAATCTCACATTAATATCATAAAGTAGGAGATACAATAAATGAGATTGTCAGGATCTCTATTACATAATTGTTTTTGAGGAATATAGCAAGTATTTCATGATGAAAGTGGTTGGCGGCCATGAATGAGTCATGCGTGGGCCAGAGAGTTGGGCTCTAATCTAAGCCAAAGAAGATCCCCTCTTTGTTGTATTGCTTGGTGTATTTATAGGCTGTAGGCTTCAATAATTGGAGGTGCCATGTGCCGGTTGATCCATGTGAATAACAAATAATGGAGCTGAGTCTTGATTACGTGGAGAAGTTTCCTCTAATATGTGGCAGCATAAACGTAGCTAGATTCGAGTTTATAGGCTTTAGAATAGGTAGTTGGACCAAGTAAGTAGGATATTAAATAGATCTCATGACCAAGTCATTGTTGTAGTGTAAGATGATCTCAAGACCATCTAGCCTAGGTATTTCAAGCTGAAATATTTCGATCCAAGAGCCCTTGAGCCAAGGAGCCTCGAGCCATGAATATCCGGGATTGTCCAAGCCCATGCTCGAGCCTTGAGCGATCCTGTGATGGGTCCATGGGTTGACGGCCTTGCCAAAAGGCGGGTCAACAGCAACTATCTTTTATAAATCTAAAATAAAGTAAGATATTGTACTAAACATTTAAAAATTGTTTTCCTTCCAGAATTTTTTAAAAATTGTTTTGTATATAACCATAAGGTAAAACAAGATTCTTGTACATATTTATCTCGTAAATGAATAGAACTATTAATATTGCTGGTATCATTTGAAACTATGCAAAAGATAAATGGATTTATCTTTATTGAATAATTGGTTAAAAAATATGTTATAGGTAATATAAACAACATTTTTCTTTTGTTGAAAATATGATTGCAATATATTTGAACCAATTGCACTATATTTGAAGCACTACTATACAATATTAGATCAATGTTTTATAATGTTTTATTACAGTTTAAAAAAGATAAAAGAAATTATCTTTTTTATTCCTATAACATCTGTTATGTTATTTGAATAAATATTATAATACCTTTCCATAATACATTCCCATTTATCACACTGTTTAAAATAAATAATACCAATTATCTTTTTTAGTCCTATAACATCTGTTATATTATTCGAATAACCAAATCACCTACTAATAAAACAGTAAACTCATTTATCTTTTCCATAATACATTTTCATCATATCTGTTTCCAGTCATCCATGTTGAATTCAAAAATCCAATGTCATCCGTATATGAATTACCAATGCATTCTATAAATTAACAAAAGCACACTATTTAATATGTAAAACACCGTACCTTTCAGCAACCGGATACTGTAAATGACTACTTCAACTTTGAATTTCATCTCGTCTTGATAGAACTACATAATCCAAAAAAATCAAGAACAAAAATTGAGATAATGATGTATTATACAACAATTTAGGTTTCAACTAAAAACTAAAAATCGCCTGATAAAATTATAATCGAAGATTCAATTAAAAATAATGAAAACCGCCTGATAAAATTGAAAAATAAAAAAACCAAAGAAAATTGCCTCTTTACTCCCGTGAAGGTATTAAATTGATTTCGAATTCCTGAATATAAATAAAAACGAAAAAGATAAACCTCACCTGATAAAATTAACAATCGTAGCACGAAATTGAAACTCGCCTAAACATTTTAACAAATTTGAGAGATCGATTTAGTAATCGCGCCTGATAAAATTGGGGAAAACGAAAGTTTTGAGAAAATTTTCAATTTGAGAAATTTTTTGTTTAATTATTTAATGAAGATTGACTTTTCCATTTTTAGAAAGAGGCAAACGAGGTTGTGAAATAAGCAACGCATTAATTTTTGTCCTTAAAACTAATTCCGACGAAGCCGTGTCCTTAAAACAAATTGGACCAAAAGACCTTCACGCAAATTTCCACTTAATACTATGCTGCTTGATAAACAATAGAAATTGGATTTCATTTTGATGATCTATATGTGGGAAATTGAACTTGTGTGCGATACTGTACTCTAGCTAAGTGTGTACATATTTCAATGTATAAATTGCTTAAATAATGATGGTAGATAGGGCTCACACAATATAGTCAACATATGTATATTAGTTTGATGACTTAACCTTGAGTTCTTTTGGTCTATAAGGACGTTAATGCAATGCTAAGATTTTACTGGATGAATAATGTGATTGCATGTTCATCTACTCTACTGAACTATTCAACTATGCATTGTTATGGCCTTCTTATATGATTCAATGCTAACATTGAGGATGTCAGGTGTTTTTTTGAGTGTTTCTGTTATCTCGTTTATTGTTAGTTTTGATCATATATGTAAGTTTTAAATCAAAGTAGTTGTACACATTTTATATATTATGGTAATACCTTCACACTATCCTTGACACAAAGTAGTTATTCCTTACTAGTTTGTCTTGGTAACAGTTCGAGTTGCTTTAGCATTTTTAGTCCATGGATTTATCATTTTGACAGTTTCCACAATTGGTTTTTTGATAGGACTGTGCATGTTTTATCACTTTGCATGCACGATATATCTTATATAAGTTCAGTTTGTTGAGCTATGGTGGAAATGGGTTCGGGGATCGGCCATTCATTTGTTCATTGATTTTGACAATGTGGGTCATTTTGGAAAAATGTTTTGTGTGTTTGAAAGCTTTACCGTGTGCTTCAATATCAATTACTATGGTTGCCTCTAGTTTTAATGGTAATGTTGATAGGATTTTGGATGTTGTTTTGTTTGGAAAGGCTGGGCAGTTTTGGGTCAGTAATGGTCTAATGGCTGATTGTGCTATCATGGGTGAGCAAGCTTGTTTTGAAGTTGGATGGCATTGGTACTTAGGTGGTTGCAGTGCCTCGGAACTCGATAACAAGTCCGTCGACCCCCAAACCAGAAGTGAATGTAGCAACTTGCATTATAGGTTTGAATCTGTTTAGTAATGATAACATGAAATATGCAGTTGAGGAGTGCTACATTAGTGCCAAGACCATCTTGGTTGAATTGCTGGACAAAGAAGGAAGGATGTGGGGCGATATTTTCTCTTTTTATTTGTGAACTTAGATTAGTTAAACAGTCTTTTTTATACTAATTTTCTTCTTATATGTTGTATTGTTTTGTTCTTAAGGCCGACTTAAAGCGAGCTGACTTTGCTGTTAGGAGACGAGCTATGGAAGATGCGTTCATGCCTTTTAAGGTTTCTTGCTCATTTATTCATGTTATCCATGCACTCTACAAATCATAACTATAAGTACAATTCATTTTATTACTGTTTACTTAAATATTACTGTTGACCTGCCTTTTGGCAAGGCCGTCAACCCATGGACCCGTCATAAGACCGCTCAGGGCTCGAGCATGGGCCTTGACAAGCCCAGACATTCTCAGAAGAAGTGGTGGAACACTCCTAGACATAAAAGACCTGGGCTCGATGGTCTTGAGATGAGATTACACTACAACTATGACTTGGTCATGAGATCTATTTCATAGCCTATTTACTTGGTCCAACTACTATTCTAAAGCATATAAACTCGGATCTAGCTACGTTTATGCTACCACATATTAGAGGGATCTTCTCCGCGTAATCAAGACTCAGCTCCATTATCTGCTATTCACGTGGATCAACTGACACATGGCACCTCTAAATATTGAAGCCTACTGCCTATAAATACACCAAGCAATACAACAAAGAGGGGAGCTTCATCTTCTTCAGCTCAGATTAGAGCCTAACTCTTTGGCCCATGCATGACTCAATCATGGCTGCCAACCACTTTCATCATGAAATACTTGTTTTACTCCTCAAAAATGATTATGTAATAGAGATCCTGACGATCTCATTCATTGTATCTCCGACTTTATGAGATTATAAAGTGGACGTAGGCTCGTTAACGCCGAACCACTATAAAAACGCTGTTGTCTTGCTTTTTCTCGCTTTTTCTGATATTTCTTCAAATATCATGCTCAAATTCGACTTTTGGCCGTTGATGACCACTTTTTGGCATCAACAGTTTGGTGCTTTCACTGAGAGATGAATTTTCAACGTCATAAGGGTTCCGCTCAGCTTTTGGATCACCAAGTCCAAGACGAAATCCTAGTTTCAGTCATCTTCAACAACCATGGTTTCCAATACTTATGTACATGCTTTGGAAAGCAGAAGCAGCAATATTTGCATAAAAAAACCGATTTTTTCCAGTTCTGAGTTCGACCCCAGTCGTGTTGACCCTTCCTCGGTCGACATCGACCTAAGCAGAGAACCAGCCAATAGGAATTGCACTTTGGAAAGCTCCTAGTATGTAGTTTACCCCAGAACAGGTCACGGGTCGAGGTGAGATCAGTTCCAACAGCCATCGCTATAACGATATTCAAGTCCAGGTCGACTGACTTCGGATCGACCGACTCGTCTGAAGCTCTCCAGGTCGACCGACTCCTCTGAAGATCTCCAGGTCGACGGGCTTCGAACCAACTTTTCCAGATATACCGGCCCGGTTTACTAGTCATTTCTAAAGTCTTGCACATCGACCCGAGACAAGGTCATTTTTAGAAAAATGCATTTTTCTGATCGTTTCAGAAAAGACTCCATCTTCCAAAATCAAAAAAATCGTGTGGTGCCCACATTTTCGACCTAACCGGCTAAGTCGATCACCCTCGGGACTGTGGGGCCCCGGACCCTCACCGGCGCTGCGCTCGGACTCGCTTGACGGCTCGCCTTCGGCTCGACATATATTTTGGCCAACAACAATCATAAAGACTTATCATCCAAGATTCGACGGATGGTCTGAGAATATCAACAGCAGGATGGCAACGACCAGGATTCTTCCAAGAGCCATCACCCTCATTTACTGAGGTTATTCAATCCTTATCGACTACTTCAGTCTATCCCGAAGATCGACGAGTTAAAAGCTTGAATCACTTAAGCCAGGATGTTGATTGATTGTCTATATATCGGCTCTCGTTCCCCGATGTTGAATCAAAGACATAACCGCGGATGGACGAGGCATATCTACCTTATTACCCTCCATATCCCACTTCCTGACATGGAAAAGGCAAAGCTTCTATATGCTTGGATCCATTGTTCTTCTACCGATCAAAGCCTTAACGCCCACAAGATGAGATACTGAAATTAGCATTTCTGATCTAACTACCTGACCTTTATTCCTTGCCCTCGACGTGGGGGCAAGAAGGCGATTCAAAGGAAACATGCCCTCATCATTCAACCACAAAGGTCGCTTGATTGCCTTTATTATCCCGATACCCCAATCAAGGTCTGATCGTTCTTGGAATTGTCGCCCCATGAGGATTTGAAAAGACTTCCTTCATCAATTAAAGCTTCAGTTGTCACCACTTGTCAGAGATGGGACTAGGCAGAATGGACTTGCAAAGGATATACGTTACCATTCTCATTCTGAATAATACTCATTCCCTTAACAAGATTTTTTTTACCTATATCTTTTATCTTTACATGCTTTATGAGTTATTTATGTGTCTAACTCATATAAATTTATGTGTGAATGATATAGGTACCCAGAGTTCGGTACTAATCAGACTTCCAACACTTGCACGCAGAACTACAAAGCATTGCCATAACGGGCCTGACTGAAGCACTCGTTTACAAAACCATGCCCCCGTCCAAGGAAAGTTATACAGCTCAAGGTGGATCTGACACGACTATCCACTACTCGGCTCATGCGTGGCATGACTCAAGACAATTATGCATCGACTTTTGCCTTTCAAAGTCCAAATCCGACTCAGAATGGACACGGATCGACAATCCATATGGCCAAATCCTATGTTTGACACCATCGGATTTCGTGGATCCAAATAGAAGAGGCAGCATCGCCCATCAACATACTTATTTTCCAATCATGCATTTTGCCTGTACATACTTCTTAAGTTATTGACATGATTAACTCATGCAAATTCGTATATAAATGTTACAGGTACCCAAGGTTTGGTACCGACCACTCCTTCCATAGTTTGATCGGAGGAATGTAAAGCTTTGGCGAACGTGATTCGTCTATTCACCTGCTTACTCTTGGTTTGACGCTAAAAATCTGAAGTAAATGAAGTTCGACCACTCATTCCCCGACTTTTTGCCCTTGACGTAGGGGGCAAGAAAATAAACGCACATGAATTCGACGTGTGTTATTTTTACATGGGCATACTAATGAGGCCTCCTCATCCTCTAGCCTTTGATTCGCCAGGAAAGACATAGAAATGTATTCGGGTGTGACATAACCACTCAGTAGATCAATGACTCTATCCCTTGATCTGACGGGAAGAGTGCAACAGTGACGGGTACAATCCCCTGAACGACATAACTTTTGCCTTCGATGTAGGGGCAAAAGAGAAATGTTAAGACGGGGATGAGTATGACTCGACCGCTCTCCAAGACGTCTCTAACTCTTTCCCATGACTTCAATGGGAGGAGTGTAAACTCAATAGGGGCATGAATTGTCCACCCCTGATGGCGACCTTTACCTTTGACGTGGAAGCAAGGGGACGATGCCAAGGCAAATATGATCCGACTGTTTGCTCGATTAACTCTAATCCTCAGAGCTTGGATATGAGTATAAACTTAGGACGAGTGTGACGGGCGCGCCAAGATTTAAGACCACTCGATCCACAACTCTAACCCAAATTGACTTTGGGAGAGTATAAAGGACGAACCACGACGTCCATAACTCTAACTCTCACGACTTGAGAGAGTATAAATCTATCGGGTTAGTGTGAATGGTGCACCACGACTTAAGACCACTATACCCATAACTCTAACTCTCACGACTTGGGAGAGAGTATAAAGGACAATGTTGCGACGTGCATGCAATCTCCATCGCCCTCCGACCGAGGAGAAAATTATAAAGGACTTACGGACCGGACATCCAAACGACTTAACCCGGTTCCCATCAATGCTGGGGGCACGGGCATAGATTTCTGAATTAACTTCAAACACGCTTCGGACGCGACCCGTGTTTCAAAGTTAAATGGAGGCTATAGACACTATACCTCCAAACTACGACACCTTACACTTTTACATTTAATGATTCTATGCTAGATAGATTAGCGCTCAACATGTTTTCATTTCGAGCTACAATTGCTTGTGACTTAAAGATTGACTTAGTAGCTTGCAAGATTAAGTGAACTATTCTTTGTCAAATTGCAGGATTATGTACAAACACAAAGCAAAGACACGAGGGACACACTCGCATACAACAACAAACGGGTCATGCTCGAAGGACTGACATCGACTTCTAACGCTAAACTTCCCACACGACTCAATGCAACGACCGAAAGGAGACCTTGAGAATGGGATGTTCAATAACACATCACACAACTTAAGGCAACGACTGAAAGAGGGCCTTGAGAGTGATACCTAGAATCAACACACATGCCTATATGTGACTTACTATAGCCTAAGTGCAACGACGAGTTTCACATTGCCGCATGGGGACCATGAAAGGGGTGCAGAGTGACGATCCATTGACTGATCCCAACCTACTTCCCAATTGGAAGGGGATAAGAGTATTCAAAGTGACTACAGTTTGACCTCTCGCAGCCCAACTTCGATCCTTAGAGCTTGGATGGGAGAGCAGAAACCAGTACGGGTTGAGTACCAACAAATCGTTTTGCACCCAACTTTGACCTATGATTTGACGATGGAGCATGAATCCACAAAGGGCATGGATTTGGGTTCTACTACTCAGCCAAACCCCCATTGCTGGGAGCACGGCGAGCCTCGAACGACATAGCTCGACCACCCGACTACTCCATGCACATTTCCAACTCCTCAAAGTTTAGCAGGATCTCAAACTACAGCAAAAAATGATGACCTCAATGGAACCGAGCATGAAGAACGAACTAGACAAGAGTGTGATGACTATTTTGGACTATGCTGAAACATGAACAAAGGGGCTCGACCTAACTGGCTCGAACTGATAAGAGCAACTAAGTTCAATGGCGCTCGATGGCGATCCTCACTTTCCGACTAAAGTGAAGGAACGATGCCTAGACAAATGAGATTCGACTGTTCGCGTCTTCAACTTTAAATCTCGCTGACTCGAGAGAGTATTAAACGACTTGGGTTGGCTAAGATCGCCAAACCCACAACTCTAACCTGAAACAATGATAAAAAGTATAAAGGCTTAAGGAAAGGACATCTGATTGTCTTAGCTCGACCCCCACTACGCTGGGGGCATGAGCACTGGCTTTGTTTGTCACCAATCGACGATATGGGCATGAGCCTCAGCTTATGGACTGACTTTGAACACGTCCTTGACTTGACACGTGATTCAAAGGATATATACTATACCTTCGGACCATGACACGATTTGTCTTACTCACACATTCAAGAGAGAATGCTTATGTGTTCGACATGACTGGACTCACTCATTCAATAGAGACTGCTTGTGAGTTCGACATTACTTGACCTTACACTTGACCATGTCCTCGACTTGCATAAAAAGATGACACCATTTGGCGAAGACTCTTTATGAACGACCATGTGCAGAAGCCAGTGGCCCAACTTGACTTATGATGATTTCATTCGACCTCTTGACTCGATGAGGCATAAGTGATTACCTGTTCATCTCAACTACTCCCACCTCGAACTTTGGCTTGATAGGTACTACAGATGGTAATGTGATACATGACACCCTGTTTGCATAGAGAAAAGGAAAAAGAATTCAAGCTGCAGGACTATTCTCAAAGACATGACAGTTCGACGTCACTTTCTCGAAGATGAGTGACATTCCAAAGAGATGCAGTCGACCTATTCAAAGTACATCCTATCTGCCACACGATGTACTTTGGGGGGCAAAGTGTTGACCCGCCTTTTGGCAAGGCCGTCAACCGATGGACCCGTCATAAGACCGCTCAGGGCTCGAGCATGGTCCTTGACAAGCCCAGACATTCTCAGAAGAAGTGGCGGAACACTCCTAGACATAAAAGACTTGGGCTCGATGGTCTTGAGATGAGATTACACTACAACTATGACTTGGTCATGAGATCTATTACATAGCATATTTACTTGGTCCAACTACCTATTCTAAAGCATATAAACTCAGATCTAGCTACGTTTATGCTGCCACATATTAGAGGGATCTTCTCCACGTAATCAAGACTCAGCTCCATTATCTGCTATTCACGTGGATCAACTGACACATGGCACCTCCAAATATCGAAGCCTACTGCCTATAAATACACCAAGCAATACAACAAAGAGGGGAGCTTCATCTTCTTCAGCTCAGATTAGAGCCTAACTCTTTGGCCCATGCATGACTCAATCATGGCTGCCAACCACTTTCATCATGAAATACTTGTTATACTCCTCAAAAACAATTATGTAATAGAGATCCTGACGATCTCATTCATTGTATCTCCGACTTTATGACATTATTATGAGATTATAAAGTGGACGTAGGCTCGTTAACGCCGAACCATTATAAAAATGCTGTTGTCTTGCTTTTTCTGATATTTCTTCATATATCATGCTCAAATTCAACTTTTGGCCGTTGATGACCACTTTTTGGCGTCAACAATTACTACTGCTTTGAGCGTATAGGACTTATTTATATTGTCTGAGGCTAATGGGATCGATTACACTGATCTTAGGAGGAAGTATTATGAAGATGGATTAACTATTTTCAATTGTGTTTATATTAACATCTTTAAGATTTAAACTGTTCAAATAAAATGATTTTTGCGACTTTTGAATGCAGCTTGAATTGTTAGTTGCTGCTCTTATCGATCTTGATGCAATGGATGGTAAAGGTAGCGTCTCTTTAGTTTGAATGCTCCAGTTCACCCGATGTTAACATGAGGTATTATCATTTGTCTAAAAGATGACACAGACCATAAATTTTTATAAGATTGAACCAGAGAAGTTGCGCATTCATTTGTCTCTCTTTAGTCAGTGACCATTCATGATTGAACTAGAGAAATTGCGCATACTTTGCGAGTGAATCATCGGAAGGGAAAAAGTAAATGTACTAGTTTATGTAATCATTTTCATGTATTTTTTCTTTCTTATGGTTGTATGTGTGAGTCTATATATGAGTGAATCAAGTGACAATGTATTGAGGAATGTATGTACATATGAATGATTGTGTAAAATACGAGTGAATGTACAATAGTGGAGTCCAAAAATTTGTATCATTTGAAATGTTGAAATAAAATATTTATTTGAATAAAATACTGTGTTATAATAATATTTATTATAATATTATGAAATCTTTTATTAATAGCAGTTGAGATGTAATTACTTTTAGCAGCTGTAAAACAAATTTTAACAACTGCTAGAAACAGTTGTAAAAAATGTTGACTTTATTACTACTGCCAGTTGTACTAGACATATTACAACTGTTTTTTGTAGTTGTGAAAGGGTTTTTTTGTTTTGTTTTAGTGGTACCTGTGGCAACACCTGTACTGATGTTACCATATGATCACAAAGGTATTGCCTTTGACTTTAAGGCAACGCGACAAAAGAAAACCCCGAGAAAGTGTTGCCATGGATCATTTTTTGCGTATAACAACACTTTTTGGCACTTACTGCATCACTTCTCTGGTGTTGCAGTATGCAATCTATGGCGTAGTGCTTATATCTCATAACTTCATTTTTATCATTTCGTTTTCTTATTTAAAGCGCTTTTTATGGCATCCGGTTTTTAAGCTGACCACAAATACCTTTTATTATAACCAATAATAAAAATACAATATAGTATAGGTGACTGTAGTAGACAGTCAGTTACAATTTGGTTTTTAAGGTGGACCATTCACCATATACGACATTTTAAAGTGGTTTATCCACCATATCTACACAAGATTATAGTGTAGGAGCTAATAATTACACTAGACTACTATAGTTTTCCTATTCTAAAGCACTCCACGCAGGGAGGATAGAATGACATATCAAATTATTACACAATAAGCGACATATATAAAAATGTGCCTATCGATTACAAGATTGTAATAGCGCGACTACCATTGCACAGGTCTCCAAAATATAAAAAGCTTGAACCACGGAGAAGCCTATTTACATGATAGTCTGACAAATTCATAGACATAACACTGTGGCTGGTCTTGCATGTAGAAGCCCATAGCCGACCACAGGACAAAACATTAAGAGCGGGCTCAACACGTTTGCCAGAGTGGGAGAAGCCAAGTTTTACACCCAAGAACAAAAACAACAGTATAGCATATTTGATTACCTAGCGAAGTGAACATGAACAAAGAGTGGGGAGGAGGATTTGTAGCCACAGATACGCAAAGTTATGAGCAAAAGCTTCCCTGTATTGCATAAACGATCAAGCATCATATCAAGTACACCAGCATCATCCAAACATGAAAAATTTCACAATATGACATATACAACAATCAATAGAGCATATCAGATTCACACTGAAATGTTCGTCCAACATGCTTCCATACTCCAATAAGTAGGATGATAACCACTCACACATAACGTCCACCCTTCCTCGTTGCAATCTCCACCGACTCACACACACTAAGACAAACTACCTGAACGTCATTCTATAAAACTTATTGTAGCGACCGGAAGATTCGACTCTCGAATTTAGACACTAATACAACCTGTATCCAAATTCAAGTATCGAAAACCTAGAAAGCTAATAGAAAGAAATAAGAGGGTGAGATAAGAAAAAAAGAAATATTAGAATATAAGAAATGAGGAAAAGAAACAACATAGAATCAGAGTCTCACAACACAGCGGAACAAAATATAATATAGAAATAAAACTTTATTGCGAGCTTGAAATAAAACTTACAATCATCAGAGTACATCAATACATCTGGACAATCACAATAATCTGTCCTCATATACAACACACAGCGGAATAATACTAGATATCATACGTCTGAACATCTCCAGCTTGTCTCTGGCCTTCACAGCATCCAATAACATGAACCTGCACAACCCGGTCTAACCCGAGCATTACAAACGTCGGATCAGTCTGGTGAACAAGAGTGAGAAAAACTCCCTAAGTTTATGGGTAACATCCAACTTGATTTTAGTTAAAATCTCTTCGAAAGAAAGGATAAATTGTAAGACCAAATCCACACATAAATAAGGATGGTTTTTACCTTTCGCTAACCCAAACTATATTCAAAATCATATCTTTTCTAATATTATAATAATGTCTAAATACAAGTAAATAAAAATCTAACAGAACGCTTGCATCCACTACAACAAAACAGATCTATTACAACGTCCATTTTACAACGGGCATTGGCTGCCCGTTGTAATAGACTGCTGTTACAACGGTCATTTTCTGGACCGTTGTAATAGATGCCTGTACAACACCCTTTCTACAACGGGCATATAACGCCCGTTGAAATAAATGCTATTACAGCGGTCATTTTTTAGCCCCTTGCAATAGATATCTATTTTACAACGGTCACAAAACGCCCGTTGTAATAGATGTCTATTTTACAACGGTCACAGAACGTCCGTTGTAATAGACGCTAATTTTTGACAATTAATAATTACAATACTTCCATAAAATTAAGTTTGATTATTTAATAATTAATCATTAATCATATATTACTTATTATTAAGTATAATATTATATTACTAATCATTAATATATTATATTATTTATTAATATTTAATAATCAATCATTAATAAATTATAATAATTAATGATTATTAATAAATAATCTCTAATTATTAATTATTATATATAATCAATATTCCAACAAGCTTAATTTTACTTTACAGTTATTAGTAAATAATATATATCCAGTAATCAATATCAATAATTTATAATTAACAATAAACATTAATAATTTATGATTAATAATATTACTCACTATATGAAAAATAATCATTTTAACCGATGTTAATTTTACAACGATCATATAAATTGTAACACCCCGAATTTTAGCTAATACTAAAATTCTCTAATCATAGGATAAATAATCTCAGATGTGGGAATTGGGGGTAACGGGCTGCGCCATTGCGTTCGTCTCGGAAAAATACGCGAAATAGAGTCCGAGTTTTCGAGAATCGGAGTCCGTATGGCCCGGTTATGGCCCAATGAAGTTTGCAGAAAAATTAAAGCTTAAAAACAGATTTAGAAATTTAAATTCGGATTTCAAATTAGAACCAGCGGGGCCAGGCGGGAAAATTCCCGCCCTGACCATGTCGACAGGGCTGTCGACAGGGGGAGTCGACTTGCCTGTCGACTTGCCTGTCGACACGGCGTCTCGAGCCAGAAGGTTGGGTGCACCAGATTTGGTTTTCTGGCTAGGGCTGGGCTGGGTTCTAGAGATTTCCTAAATCTAACGGACCTAATCTAATTTAGGGTTAATCTAAGGGCCTAAAACACTCTCCTAATCTATATATACACCCTAAACCTACCCTAATCCATACTAAAAATAGAAATGATGGCCTCATGCCGCCAAATTAAATCCTAGAAGGAGCCTCCACTAATTTATGAAGGAAGTTGCAAGCTAATCCCTCTCTAATCAATCTCTAATCATCACCATCTTCACATTTAGCAACTAATTCCACTTCATAAGCTTGCTAATCTTGGTTTTGGTGAGTTTCTATCACTTTAACATCAATTGTTAAAGTAAGTAGATTGGGTGTAATGAGACTTATGGTCTTAAATACGGATTAGTGAGTTTGAATCATTTATAATGATATGCAACTCTATGTTTTCCTATGTTTATGCATAATTAATAAGTGGGTTTATGCTTGTTTGATAAGTTGGTTTATGCATGTTTAACAAGTTGGTTTATGCATGTTTAACAAGTGGGCTTATGCATATTTAATAAGTGGATTTATGTATGTTTAACAAAGTGAGTTATGCAAGTTCACATGCAAATTATGTGTATGATGTTATGTAAGTGGTTATGCAAGTTCATATGCAAGTTATGTATATGCTTAAATGCAAGTTTAACATGATATGCAAGTTATGCATGCTTATGCAAGTATGTGAATGCTTATGCAAGTATGGGAATGCTTATGCAAGTATGTGAATGCTTATGCAAGTATGTGAATGCTTATGCAAGTTATGTGTATGCTTAAATGCATGTTTAACATGTTATGCAAGTTATGAGAATGCTTATATGCGAGTTCAACATGTTATGCAAGATATGTGTATGATAATATGCAAGCTCATATGCAACATGTTATGCAAATCATGTGTATGATAATAGGCAAGTTTGGGTTAAATGTAGTTGGGTTAATATGTGCTCACATATGCAAGTTGACATCCTCTTAACCCATGACAAAGTTGTATGCTAAACCCATGATATTTGCGATTGATCTTCCCCTTTATTATGTCATGAAATGAGAACGATTTACGTGGGGAACGATGGGGTTGGTAAATATGTTAATAAAAGTATGGTTGGGTATGATTAAGCATACCATAAAAATAAATTAACATAAGTGGGAATTTATCTATTGAGTTAGGTCTACCCCATGGGAATTTACCTATTGAGTTAGGTCTACCCATGTTATGAAAAACTTGATATTAATTAGGGATAATTAATATGGGGGTGATTAATTAGGTGTAATTAATCGACTAAGACACGAGGTTGGACTCATTTGTAGTGTAAAACTGCCCGGACCCGACCGGCTTAACCAGTTGCTACAAATGTCAGGCCAATGTGAGAGGTCTTAGCCATAAATTAAATACGTGATTAAAGTAAAGACACGAGGTTAGACTCTGTTATGACGTAAGACTGCCCTGACTCTACCGGCTTAACCAGGCGGTCATAACAGCCAGTCTAATGTGGGAGGTCTTTGTGGGAAATCACGGTCTTAATTAATTAAGAAACACTTAACCATATTAGCATGTAGTGGGACATGAGGGGTTAAGTGGGTGCCTTGGGTGGCAATAGAAAATACGATTAGAATACTTAACCAAGTGAAACATGTAATTAAACATGATTAAAGGGTTAAGTGGGAATCACTAGATAAGGGACAAGCTTAGGCGGGTAGCTTGTGGGGGCCCATTTCAACCAATATTCCAAACGTATCTTTGTGGGCTCGACCCATGTCGAGTGACGGGACACGCATATTGGGCTTGATTATAAGAGGCCAAAACGGGTTAGCGGTGGCAACGCAAGTCCAACGGGTTTCATATGCGTGTGTGGGCCCGGGCTGGTAGATAAGCCGTTGTTGCATCGTGTAGATATAAAGCCGTGCACCGTTGATATTATCAGGTGGCCACTTTAGGGGAGTGATACACCCCACTGTGGGACCAGCACGGGTATCTACGGTAGGGAGCCGATCGCTGGGGAGTAGTGGGTACACCTAATAAAGATAGGGGCAGACGGCACCTATGTAGGGGTACACGGAACTACTGAGTAAAATTACTAAGTACACCTAGTGGAGATAGGGGCAGACGACACCTATGTAGTCAGCTAGGGGTATACGAGACTACTGGGGAAAATTTTCTAAGTCCTTGGGAGGGATCAACCTTTAAGTAGAAATGACTGGTGTGGTGCAGTGTAGTAATTATCCTTGGGTGGGTAGATGCGTCTTTACAGTTATCTTAGTTTATCCTAAGTCTATCAAGCTGCTTAGTGTAGCCATTCATCCCCAGACATTACCGTGGGTCAAGTTTATATCTTCTCTGGTTACTTTAATGATTGTATTGTTAAAGTTATAGGACTCGCTCAGACTTATGTCTGACCCCGTTGTTTTTATCTTTTTCCCAACCCTCAGGTCCTACGGTGGATCCTAGCAGTAGTGGAGCTTGATCGGATTGCTGTTCCAGTCTTTAGGAGCTTGGATAGATGTAAAGCTCCAGTTACCCAGTTATCTTTTCTTTTGTCTTGGCTATTGTATGAGAGAGTGGGATTATGTACTTCTTTATTTTGATGGATATTGTACTCGATTTTTATTATGGTTTCATGATGTAACCAGACATGTTTACTTCCGCTGTTATGAGATGATGTTTTAAATTTCAAGTACTATTTATATGTCTTGTTGTAATTTTTTTGTTCTATATTCACTAAAATACTCCACAGATGTTATGGCATTCCCTTAGTGAGTGACCATAGCGGACGTGGGGTGTTAATCGTGGTATCAGAGCAAAAGTTACCGGAACAGATAAAATTTTTAGAAAACTATTTTTCTAAAACATTATTTTGGAAGAGATATTTTCAAAAACATGTCTTTAAAGAGAAAGGTTTTTGAAGGAAAAGCATAATCCCCAATAGCCATATCTATATCCTTCAAATTCTCCGTTTTGAATCTTTCCTTTTTCGTTTCAGCATGGCCGAGAATCTTAACTTTCCGGAGGGTGTGACGGTACCAGTATGGTATAGGAGATTGATGGAGGCTAGGGCCACCACTGCGGGTCCAGCAAATATTCCTCCACCAACCGTAGCACCCGATCTTCCTCCTCCCCCTCCTCCTCGCACGGATACTTTTGCTAAGACTTGCAAGGAATTTAAAGCTATGGGAGGGAAACCTTTTCAAGGATCTAAAACTTTTGTGGAGGTTAGAGATTGGCTGAAGGAGGTGGAAGAATTGATAGATATCTTTGAGATGGAAGAAGGAAGGAAAGTCAAGTTGGCTGCTTGGTTAATGAAGGGAGAGGCCTCATTCTGGTGGGAGGTCACTAATGGAGAGCGCCCCGTCGACTCTTGGGCGGATTTTAGACAAAGATTTGTGGCAAGGTTTCTCTCAAGGGCGGAGGAAAACTTGTATATGGAAAGATTCTTGACCCTAAAGCAAGGAAATCTCTCGGTGAAGGAATATGTCAACAAGTTTAATCAATTGGCAAGGTTTGGCCTAGACATGGTGAATACACCGGAGAAGAAGGCTTTGAGGTTCGTGAAAGGCTTGAATGAACCGATGCATGGGTTGGCTATGACTCATATCCCTATGGGGGCCACCTTTGAGAAGCTAGTTGACATGGCACTCATGTATGAAGAAGAGAAGGGTCCCAATGCTAATAGGGCACCCGAGAAGAAGGGAGATCAAAAGAGACCTCAGCAACAACAGCAAAATAAAGGTGGGAAAGGCAACGGTGGCAAGGGCAAGAAGAAGAAGTGTTTCAATTGTGGGACACCTGGCTACCTAAGCAAGGATTGTCGTAAGAAGAAGAAGACTGGCTGCTTCCACTGTGGCGAAGCAGGGCATCTAGTGAAAGATTGCCCTAAGAAGGGGCAAAGGACGGGGTCTACCTCAGGTGGACAGGTGCAAGCTCTTATGGCACCAGGTCAGGCTAGGGGGCAAGTACAGGCTCTCGCGGTTCCACCAATTCAGGAGAGAGGTAGAACTATTTCCGTTGAAAGTCTGGTTTTTCTATTTGATCATCCTGTCCGTACATTGTTTGATTCAGGCGCATCGCATTCGTTTATCTCATCATCATTAGTTGAGTCACTGCACTTAGACACCAGTCTGGTAGATGATCCCTTGGTTGTTTCAAACCCAATTGGGGGCTCCACTTATTTGTCCATGATATGTTTGGGTTTGAAGATTTCTATACTTAGCATTGAGTTTAGATGTGATGCTTTTGTGTTGGGCTTCACGAGCTATGGGTTGATTTTGGGCATGGACTGGTTATCCAGTAATGGTGCCGTTATTGATTGCGAAAGGAGAGTTGTTAGGCTCATGACCCGCTTGGGTAACACTCTCGAGATTTCTTGTAATCCCATGGACTCTGTTATGCTGAGTTATCTTGAATCGCTTGACGCTTCGGTCGAGAGTTTGCAATCTGTTAGAGTGGTCCGGGAATATCCGGATGTGTTTGAGGAGGTGAAGGGCTTACCTCCGAAGCGGGAGATTGACTTCCGAATATATCTTGTGGATAATGCTAAACCTGTATCTTTACCAGTGCGCCACATGGCTCCTCGTGAGAGGAGGGAACTCCATAAGCAAGTAGGGGAGTTGCTTGAGAAGGGGTTCATAAGACGAAGTATATCGGAGTGGGGTGCTCCAGTAGTATTTGCTACGAAGGCGGATGGGTCCCTCATACTTTGTGTAGACTATAAAGAACTCAACAAGCTCACAAAGAAGAATAGACACCCATTGCCGAGGATTGATGATCTTTTCGATCAGTTGGTTGGCGCTTCAGTATTTTCTCAGTTGGACTTAGCCACGGGGTTTCATCAGTTGAGGGTGGCTGAGGATAGCATAGACAAGACTGCCTTTAGGACTCCAGATGGTTTCTATGAGTGGCTGGTGATGCCATTTGGGTTGACGAACGCCCCTGCATACTTTGTTGATTTGATGAGTAGGTGTTCAGGGAGTTCCTTAATAAATTCGTGGTGGTCTTTGTGGATGATATCTTAGTATTTTCTAAGAGTGAAGAAGAGCATGCCCTACATCTTGGGGAGGTTTTGAAGACTCTTCGAGCACATAGCCTTAAGGCTAAATTCTCTAAATGTCACTTCTGGAGGAAGGAGGTGCGGTTCTTGGGACACGTGGTCTCCAAGGAAGGGATAGCTGTGGATCCCGCAAAGGTAGTATCAATTCAGGATTGGAAGGTTCCGAAGAATGCTACCGAAGTAAGAAGTTTCTTGGGGTTGGCGGGTTATTATAGGAAGTTTATCAAAGACTTTGCGAAGATATCAGCCCCATTAACCCGCTTAACGAAGAAGAATCTTGTTTTCACATGGGACGTAGATTGTGATGATGCGTTCCGACGGTTAAAGAGAGCTTTAACCACTGCTCCAGTTTTAGTATTACCAGATGGGAGCAAGACGTTTGTTGTCTATACCGATGCTTGTGGGACAGGACTTGGCGCAGTCTTAATGCAAGAGGGAAGGGTAATAGCCTATGGTGGAAGGCAGTTGAGGGCACATGAGAAAAATTACCCTACCCATGATTTAGAGTTGGCCGCTATTGTTTTTGCGCTTAAGATTTGGCGCCATTATCTTCTTGGTGAGAGATTCGAATTGTTCACTGACCACAAATCATTGAAGTACTTGTTTTCTCAGAAGGATTTGAATCTGAGACAGCAAAGGTGGATGGAATTCTTAGCATCCTATGATTTCGAGATAGCGTATACCCCTGGCAAGGGTAACGTGGTGGCGGACGCCTTGAGCAGGAAGAGGTTGTCCTTGAGTCCATTGTTCGTGGAACAACGAAGCTTGGAATTTATCTCGATGTTTGATTTCAGACCTTCCATTGATTATGTACCCGGTTTGCTAGCATCCTTGGAGGTTAGACCTACTCTTTTGGGGCGGATTGGAGAAGCACAGAGGGACGACCCACAGTTGGTTGAGTTGGTAGAGAAGCTCATAAGGGGGGAGTCATCCAGCCATTTGAGTAGGTACACCCTAGACGATAGGGGGTGCTTGCGTAGAGACGGTAGACTTTGTGTACCGCAAGACGAGGGTTTGAGGAAGGCTATTCTTGATGATGCACACTGTTCTAGGATGACCATTCATCCCGGTGGGGACAAGATGTACCGAGACATGAAGAGGGTTTTCTTCTGGGCCGGTATGAAGAAAGATGTGGCCGAGTATGTCGCTCGATGCTTGGTGTGCCAACAAGTAAAGGCGGAGAAAAAGAAACCTGGTGGGTTGCTTCACCCATTGGAAGTTCCGCAATGGAAGTGGGATAGCGTCTCGATGGATTTTATTGACGGGCTACCCAGATCGAGGAGGGGTAATACAGGAATTTGGGTGGTGGTAGACAGACTTACTAAGAGCGCCCATTTCATACCTGTGAAGAGAAAGAGGACCGCTCCATGGCTAGCTTCAGTATATCTTCGAGAGATAGTTCGATTGCATGGGGTACCCTCTAGCATAGTGAGCGATCGAGATCCTATCTTCACTAGCGAGTTCTAGAGAAGTTTGCAAGAAGCAGTGGGGACTCAATTGTGTCTGAGCACCGCATATCATCCTCAGACAGATGGCCAGACTGAGAGGGTGAATCGTGTTCTAGAAGACCTTTTGAGGCTTTGTATCTTAGATTTTGGAGGTACATGGGAAGAGCATCTTCCATTGGTGGAGTTCGCATATAATAACAGCTTTTAGTCCAGTATTGGTATGGCTCCTTTCGAAGCTCTCTATGGAAGGCCTTGTCGATCACCTACATGTTGGTGGGAATCTACGGATAAGATCTTGCTTGGGCCTGATATGGTTAGGGAGACTTCTGAGAAGATTGACTTGATTCGAAGAAGGATGAAAGCAGCGCAGGATAGGCAAAAATCTTATGCGGACAAGAGAAGGACGGATCTTGAGTTTGAGGTTGGGGACATGGTTTTTGTCAAAGTATCTCCGTTGAGAAATGTTGTTCGCTTTGGATCCGTTGGGAAGTTAGCACCAAGGTTTGTTGGGCCGTTTCCTATTAAGGAAAGGATTGGACGGATGGCATATAGGGTGGAGTTGCCCGACAGACTTAGTGGTGTTCATGATGTATTCCATGTATCACATATGAGGAAGTGCTTACATGAGATGGCAGAGGTGGTAAAGCCGAGCTTGCTTAGAGATGTAGAGGTAGAGCGTGATGCGACGATTCGGCGAGCTCCTACTCGCATCCTTGGGTCAGAGACTAAGAAATTGAGGAATCGAGAGGTTCAGCTAGTCAAAGTGCAATGGGGAGAAGATGAGAGCAACGCAACTTGGGAGACGGAAGCGAAAATGTGTTCATTGTACCCATTTCTTTTTGAGGGTATGTCTTTACTTTCTCCTCTATCGTTGTCTAGTACTTATCTTATCTTTAGTATATCCTCTCGTTAGTACTGATCGATCTTTAAATAGGGTAAACCTATGGTTGAAACATGTGTTTGAGACATGTTATGGTTGATGGATGCAAGTGGATGCAAGTGGTTGCTAGTGGTTGCTCGTGGATGCATGTACACACACTCTAGGCACTAGATCGGCTCAATCACTTCATATTGCATAAAATTATGTGTAGGAAGCTATATTTATGGATGTATAATGATTGTGTTATCATATGGATGATGCATTTTGGTGAATGGTTATGCACTCATGTAGATATTGTATGTGTCGATAGGGTTCTCTCGCATACATAATGGATGCATGACACTATCATGGTTTGCATATGTTCATACATTAGATAGGGAACATATACACACACTTTTTGCATATGCTCATACATCATTAGAAATTGTTTTAAGGACAATGGATGCCCGTGTTTTGATGGATTGAGTAGATGGTTGTTTGGATGGTAGGTTATGCATTCTCCTTAGCTTAGAGATTTCGGGGACGAAATCCTTTAAGGAGGGGAGAATGTAACACCCCGAATTTTAGCTAATACTAAAGTTCTCTAATCATAGGATAAATAATCTCAGATGTGGGAATTGGGGGTAACGGGCTGCGCCATTGCGTTCGTCTCGGAAAAATACGCGAAATAGAGTCCGAGTTTTCGAGAATCGGAGTCCGTATGGCCCGGTTATGGCCCAATGAAGTTTGCAGAAAAATTAAAGCTTAAAAACAGATTTAGAAATTTAAATTCGGATTTCAAATTAGAACCAGCGGGGTCAGGCGGGAAAATTCCCGCCCTGACCATGTCGACAGGGCTGTTGACAGGCCTGTCGACAGGGGGAGTCGACTTGCCTGTCGACTTGCCTGCCGACACGGCGTCTCGAGCCAGAAGGTTGGGTGCACCAGATTTGGTTTTCTGGCTAGGGCTGGGCTTGGTTCTAGAGATTTCCTAAATCTAACGGACCTAATCTAATTTAGGGTTAATCTAAGGGCCTAAAACACTCTCCTAATCTATAAATACACCCTAAACCTACCCTAATCCATACTAAAAATAGAAATGATGGCCTCATGCCGCCAAATTAAATCCTAGAAGGAGCCTCCACTAATTTATGAAGGAAGTTGCAAGCTAATCCCTCTCTAATCAATCTCTAATCATCACCATCTTCACATTTAGCAACTAATTCCACTTCATAAGCTTGCTAATCTTGGTTTTGGTGAGTTTCTATCACTTTAACATCAATTGTTAAAGTAAGTAGATTGGGTGTAATGAGACTTATGGTCTTAAATGCGGATTAGTGAGTTTGAATCATTTATAATGATATGCAACTCTATGTTTTCCTATGTTTATGCATAATTAATAAGTGGGTTTATGCATGTTTGATAAGTTGGTTTATGCATGTTTAACAAGTTGGTTTATGCATGTTTAACAAGTGGGCTTATGCATATTTAATAAGTGGATTTATGCATGTTTAACAAAGTGAGTTATGCAAGTTCACATGCAAATTATGTGTATGATGTTATGTAAGTGGTTATGCAAGTTCATATGCAAGTTATGTATATGCTTAAATGCAAGTTTAACATGATATGCAAGTTATGCATGCTTATGCAAGTATGTGAATGCTTATGCAAGTATGTGAATGCTTATGCAAGTATGGGAATGCTTATGCAAGTATGTGAATGCTTATGCAAGTATGTGAATGCTTATGCAAGTTATGTGTATGCTTAAATGCATGTTTAACATGTTATGCAAGTTATGAGAATGCTTATATGCGAGTTCAACATGTTATGCAAGATATGTGTATGATAATATGCAAGCTCATATGCAACATGTTATGCAAATCATGTGTATGATAATAGGCAAGTTTGGGTTAAATGTAGTTGGGTTAATATGTGCTCACATATGCAAGTTGACATCCTCTTAACCCATGACAAAGTTGTATGCTAAACCCATGATATTTGCGATTGATCTTCCCCTTTATTATGTCATGAAATGAGAACGATTTACGTGGGGAACGATGGGGTTGGTAAATATGTTAATAAAAGTATGGTTGGGTATGATTAAGCATACCATAAAAATAAATTAACATAAGTAGGAATTTACCTATTGAGTTAGGTCTACCCCATGGGAATTTACCTATTGAGTTAGGTCTACCCATGTTATGAAAAACTTGATATTAATTAGGGATAATTAATATGGGGGTGATTAATTAGGTGTAATTAATCGACTAAGACACGAGGTTGGACTCATTTGTAGTGTAAAACTGCCCGGACCCGACCGGCTTAACCAGTTGCTACAAATGTCAGGCCAATGTGAGAGGTCTTAGCCATAAATTAAATACGTGATTAAAGTAAAGACACGAGGTTAGACTCTGTTATGACGTAAGACTGCCCGGACTCTACCGGCTTAACCAGGCGGTCATAACAGCCAGTCTAATGTGGGAGGTCTTTGTGGGAAATCACGGTCTTAATTAATTAAGAAACACTTAACCATATTAGCATGTAGTGGGACATGAGGGGTTAAGTGGGTGCCTTGGGTGGCAATAGAAAATACGATTAGAATACTTAACCAAGTGAAACATGTAATTAAACATGATTAAAGGGTTAAGTGGGAATCACTAGATAAGGGACAAGCTTAGGTGGGTAGCTTGTGGGGGCCCATTTCAACCAATATCCCAAACGTATCTTTGTGGGCTCGACCCATGTCGAGTGACGGGACACGCATATTGGGCTTGATTATAAGAGGCCAAAACGGGTTAGCGGTGGCAACGCAAGTCCAACGGGTTTCATATGCGTGTGTGGGCCCGGGCTGGTAGATAAGCCGTTGTTGCATCGTGTAGATATAAAGCCGTGCACCATTGATATTATCAGGTGGCCACTTTAGGGGAGTGATACACCCCACTGTGGGACCAGCACGGGTATCTACGGTAGGGAGCCGATCGCTGGGGAGTAGTGGGTACACCTAATAAAGATAGGGGCAGACGGCACCTATGTAGGGGTACACGGAACTACTGAGTAAAATTACTAAGTACACCTAGTGGAGATAGGGGCAGACGGCACCTATGTAGTCAGCTAGGGGTATACGAGACTACTGGGGAAAATTTTCTAAGTCCTTGGGAGGGATCAACCTTTAAGTAGAAATGACTGGTGTGGTGCAGTGTAGTAATTATCCTTGGGTGGGTAGATGCGTCTTTACAGTTATCTTAGTTTATCCTAAGTCTATCAAGCTGCTTAGTGTAGCCATTCATCCCCAGACATTACCGTGGGTCAAGTTTATATCTTCTATGGTTACTTTAATGATTGTATTGTTAAAGTTATAGGACTCGCTCAGACTTATGTCTGACCCCGTTGTTTTTATCTTTTTCCCAACCCTCAGGTCCTACGGTGGATCCTAGCAGTAGTGGAGCTTGATCGGATTGCTGTTCCAGTCTTTAGGAGCTTGGATAGATGTAAAGCTCCAGTTACCCAGTTATCTTTTCTTTTGTCTTGGCTATTGTATGAGAGAGTGGGATTATGTACTTCTTTATTTTGATGGATATTGTACGACTTTTATTATGGTTTCATGATGTAACCAGACATGTTTACTTCCGCTGTTATGAGATGATGTTTTAAATTTCAAGTACTATTTATATCTGTCTTGTTGTAATTTTTCTGTTCTATATTCACTAAAATACTCCACAGATGTTATGGCATTCCCTTAGTGAGTGACCATAGCGGGCGTGGGGTGTTACATAAATTTATGCTAATTAACAATAAACATTAATAATTTATGCTAATTTTTTAATTTTGAAGGTTGTTTTTAATTTTTTAATTAATTTAGCAATGATGAGAAATTAAAGTCAATTTCAACTGATACAATATAATATAATTTTTGTTTTTGGTCTAGTTATTAAACTTAGTTATCCGTAAACCTAATTTTATTTTGAATTGTGTTATTAAAACATCAGTTAACCAACCATCTTAACCAAATATTTTCGGTTCGGTTAACCAAATTTTTGTCGGTCAGTTAACCGTTAACCGATGTAGTTTATGATTTATTAGAGCTGACCAAAAACTGAATAAAACCGAGCTCAATCCATTACCCAATATCTGACCCACCGACCCGACTGTGCTGTAGTAGAAGTAAAAAGTGAAAAGCTACGGCTTTACTCTTCAATACCATATACCAGACGAAGTCGAATAAAAAACCCTAGTATAATCTTCATTATTCAATCATCAATCAAATCTCCTCAATCGTCGGTTGAGTGTCGATGTTGTGCCTGCCACTGGTGCTCACCTTGAAGGAACGATTGTTCATGGCATCGTTTTGATTTCGAGAGCAGTGCAGATTGCAGAAATTAAATGGCTTCGACTACGTGAGTGACAAGATAAGTGTTTTAGTTTTCTATTTTGTTACATCCATAGGCAAATTGTTATTATCGACCGACTAGAGCTGTACAAACTACAAAGTTAGTGCTGCTTGAATATGCCTTTGAATTACCATTATTTGAGTTTATTGAATTTTTATGTACTTCATTTTGAACATTGATTGTACTGGATGGGGTATTGCAGAATCATACTACAACTATAAATATTAATATTTGTCTTTTTTGATGTCATGTGGAAGGAAATGAATAATAATTTGCTGCTCCAAGAGCATTAGTGAAAGATATAGGCTTAAGGGTGTGTAGTTTGCAGATCGCAAGTTTTGATTGAAATTGAAATGTAGACTTGAGGATAAACAAAGCTAAGCTGTGAAGTGTGGATATTGCGTAAATAGGTGAATAGTATGTGATGCACTGTGAAATGTGGCAAGATTAGTCATCTGTAGGTGTATATGTTAAGTGCTAGTTATGATGTTATTATAATTAAGTATGCCAGTTTCCTGACTTTGAGTATATATTTTGTAACGATCTATTTTTTTTCCAGTGTTTTAAAATATATAGAATTCAAATTTTGTTTTGAAAATTTGACTTATATTAAGAAATTATTTGTTATATTAGAATTTATGAATTCTGATTTGAATTTAACTTGATATATTGTTTGAAAGTTATTTAAATAATATAGGTTTAGTTGAATTTGGGGTTTAATTAAAATTTAGATATGTATTTGTATTGGATAAATATTTTGGTATGGTTGTATATAATAATTGACGTATATTGTTTGTGAAATATAATTTTTTTTTTGTTTAAAAAAAAATTAACTTTGAGATTTATTTATTTATTTAGATTTGAATCTTTGATTTTAAATTTACATATGTTGTTCTTGAACTGAAAATATACACCTATTTTATACCTTTGGAAAATAATTGTAAATTATTTAAACATCTATGCTATGTTTCGGTGGACACTTGTTCATGGTATTGAAACAGATTTAAACACTTGTTTATGCTATGTTTTTCTTCGTACGCGTGTCCTACCTTTTCACCGAGTTCGTTCCCTTAGAGAGCCATCCATCCTCTTTTTATTTACTTCAGCCATTTCTCTTTTATTCCCAAATCTGAAAATGGCTATGCCCAAATAATCAAATCATGGCCCCAAATCAATTTGCGATTTTCCTCCTACGCAATCCTTATCGCGCTCCATCCTCATCGTAAGTTTTTCCACCGCCGTGAAACCCTTTTCCTTGAAGCAATCCAAGCTCCTGATCCTCTCGTGCCTTGCCTCCGTGCATCAGCCATCGTCCGCCTCATCTGTAGTCCACGCCGGAGCCGCCATCACCAAATCGACCTCATCGCCATCCCCAAGTTGCGCACCGCCTTCTCGCTGAAATAAGAACCCGCAGAAATGATATCTGCTCTTCTGCTACCGTGACCTCACTCAGTCTCACCCTCCATCAAGTTCACGTATTTCAGTCCAAGCTGCAGCTCCACCTCGCTTTGGTGGTAGACACGGCTGCGGACCGAATCACTGTTGTTCCTTCTTTTGTCTTCGACGCAAGGTAAGCATAGCTTACGATTAAATCCATTTCAAGTTTTCCACTTCGATATAAACTAAATATAAGTGTTGATCCATTGTGAGGTTGCTAATTCTCTCCTTGCTGTTTTGTGCATTACATATTCTGTGTTTAGTGCCAGTTGCTGGATTTGGGTGTACCACTTTTGTACTAAGTTACCATGTCTCATCTGTTGAACATAACTGATAAGAAAAAACAAATTACACTTGACAAGTAACATATATTATCACTTGAACTACTCGTTTTGCCCTTACACGCATGACTGCCCCTTGACCATTTGTGTACAGAAGCTTATAAGAAAGTAACCTTGATGTGTTGTGAAATCACCCTTTTTATGCGAGTACCCTTTTAATTCTTGAAAAAAAGAGAGTATAAATATAACAATTGTATTCAAATTTCTTGCTGTTATGTTGATGTTCATATTTCGGCACCTTGAACTGTGCACAGTACCATGCGAATTTTCATTGGCATCTTGTTATATGAGTTGTCTTCCCCTTTAGTTGGCAATAGACCGTCACAGTTAAATACCGAACATGTTGTCTGGGTCGATTTTAATTATTACATCATCTTGAACTCGGACCTTCTCACCGTATTGTTGCATATTAGCTATATTGCCGCGACTTATATTTCATACAACTATCCTACACTATGACCATATATCAACCTGGAGACTTTTAATTTGTGCATAAGCAAACTGGAAACCGTCTTGTCCCGGTTCCCTAACCTGCGCACGCATTTGGACTTCAACAATTTATTTTGCACATGCATGGACTGCATGCAAGGACTGTACGCGCCACAATTGAACTAGATCTCCCTGTTATGTAGCCTGATTGTCCCTCACATGGCAATATTAATTTGGAGAAATCATTCCTAAATATTAGAACCTAATAACTGTTCGGACCAAGATTTTAGTTTTTGTTTATTTGTTTGTTTTATGAAAATTTGGTAGAGATGCCGCACACCACAAAAATAAACAAAATAAAACGAAAAATCACTATGCTAGCCTGCCCTTAGTTTCATGCAAGGCTCACATGGTGGGGCACTATTATGTTTGCTGTATCGTTGGGAACTGAAATGTAATTGTCCATATCCATTTGAAGTTATTCGTAGGAAACTGAACTGAATAAACTTGTTATTCATTTGCCATTCCTATTTTGCACTTCCTCTGTTCTCTTTTGATGCATTTGAATTAGTTCTTGTATGTTTGGTTGGTTTAGTGTAAGTCCCTATGTCTTTGGCATTTCAATTGTCTTGGTATTTACCTGTAGAGTCCATTTGAGTATCCGAATCTTTCCTCAATTTAGGCAATCATGTTGCGCTATATATATTGTTTTGGTTGATCTTCTTAAATTGATTTGCTTGGTCATTTGATGGGTGAGGGTGACCTTTAATGGTTTACGTCTCAGTTTTGATCTGGTCATCTGTCTTTGTTTTCTTATTTCAGAAATATTTTATGCAAACGGTGCACTCTTTAAACACACGGTTGGTCCATGCCATGTAACTTCACAGTCCAAACCGTGCATGTTGAACCTTAGGCACGTATTAATGAATTTTCCCCACCTTATTTTCTTATGTTTTTTCCTTGATACTTCTTATAATCCAACATATACCCAAGTTTATTACAAAACTATATCTATCCATTTTCACTCATGTATATTCTGTTTGCACAAATATATTTCATGTTATTATAGACATATACCCAAGTATATTCAGTTACTAAGCTCGCTGTCAATAAGAATATCAAAAGGTAAATTCATAAACTAAAAGTCCAATATGGTGAACTGTAGCAAGTGGTATTTGGGTAATGAAATGAATCATAGTTGCGCCTGGACCGAGAAACTGAATTATGTACTGATTGAAACTGATTCTGCTGTCAAACGCATGCACACTCAACCTCTCACATCTGCATATGTTTGGACTTTCAATAGAAGCCTATTTATTATGTAATCAATTCTTCCTTTGGTCATATAATTGTAGAAATAAAAGTTCGTATATAATGTCAGTTACAAATACAAATATTTTTACTTAAATACAACTGCAAATTGTGGATATGGTGGTGTCTAAACTGTGTCTAAACTGAAGTAGGAAGACTATGGAACCATAGGCTGTAAAGTTATAGCAATGCAAAGACTTAAATGTTGTATAATAAGTTTTGAATGGTGTATAATAATATATTCTCTCTACATTTGGTAACTTTTTTTCTTTTTTTGCAGTCACATCGTGCTAGTAAATATATGCAGACTCAAGATCAATAGGCCATTGGATCTGCCGTCGCGTGGCACAAAGATTACATTTCCTTGGTCAGTTTTGGTACTTATGAAACTAGTTATGTAATTTATGTTAGAACTATGTCGACGTAACTTATGTAACCTTTTGGAATGTAAACTTATCTAGTCTTTTGGAGTATAAACTTATCGAACTTTTTGAAATGTGTTGGAATTATATGATTCTTGCTTTAGTCTTTTAGTATGTGTTATTATGTGATTTTAATTGTTGCATTACAGTATTTATTGCATGTTAAAATATTCATTATTATTATGGATGCGTATCGCAGCAATTATTTATTATTACAACGGGCAAAAACCGTTGTAATATACTGTATTACAACGGGCACAGGCCGCTTGTAATTTATAAGCTATTACAACGGGTTAATAACCATTGTCATAGAGTCATTCCACGTGATAGAGAAAGTTATTACAACGGTCTTTTACAACAGTCATTGCCCGTTGTCAAATATTCAATAGCTATTACGACAGGTCATATTAAGACAGGCATATGCCCGTTGTGAAATGCATATTACAACGGTTTTTGCCCGTTGTTAAAGGGCTGTTTTGTTGTAGTGATCCCACGCTCTACATATATAACATACAATCAAAACCGCGAGCTCTTATTGGAGAATGGATTTCAATGGCAAGGTATGAGCAAACATTTTTTCGACAATTTACCTCCGAAGATGAATACATTATGGTTCAACAAGAACATCTTGCAACCCAGACTAAACATGACCGACCCCTCATTTCGCTTGAGAGTACCGAATATATCATCACCACATTTGGGGGTTGGCCAATCGAACCTATAGCATTCATACAAAAATAAAAAGGAACAACCAAAGGCATTTGATTTCTCCAAATCAGGTAATGATATACCATAATGGGTGCGACCTACATAACATTGCGACCTACCCGATTTTATACCATTTCCCGGTTGTTGAGGCTTGAGGCTAGAAATTTCCTTGTAGAACATCTCATCGCCATTCACTTTGAATGTCACATTGTCAGATCCATCAAATCACTAATTGACTTCCACAAAAATACTCTGGTCGTTAAGCTAGAGAACGACCATTCCCCGCCACTAATAGAAATACGTTTGTAAAAATCAACGTACGTGATTCTTAAGAAATATTCTATTGGACATTAGTCCATACAAGTCATCCAAGAACAGGATGAACTGGAGGCACTCTCCTACCACACCTAGGACTCACCCTATAGATCAGTAGAAAGTAGTCCTTGCAATCCGTAGACTTCAATCACGACAGAATCTTTATTAACTCTATTGATCAGCCAGAGATATTTAACAATAGTTCTTACGCTCATGAAGATTAACGGTCTTCAATTGCTCCATCTCGATTAGCATCTTCCACGTATTTGTATTTTGTAATGAACTGGCATTTTGACCGCTCTAAGTCCAAATTTAAACCAACTCAGAATGTTCAAAACGACAGCTCGTTATTAGCTTATAGGGTTTAACAGAAATAAAATCACAGTGCACAAATATATGCAGCGGAATAAATTTTATACATATATCAGAGTTGTACCAAACATTTATCTTTATACAGCGAAAGAAAATAAATTATGTATACATAAGTTTCAAGAATAAAATTTACAGCTTTGTCGAGTGCACGCGCATAAGCGTCTTGCATCTTCACGTTTCTTTTCAGTTTTGCGAGCTGAAACTTTAAGCCTGGAACACTTAGGACCTGACCCGAGCGTTCCATGCAAAATACACAAAACACCCGAGTCAGGATTAAACTTATTTCAAGTTAGCACACTTCGATAAACACATAAATGAATTTCGTTTAATCCCAACACATATAAAAAAAAGAATCAAAGCATAGTATACAGTGGACTATCGAAATAAAGCATCATGGAACATACCAAATAATACAGCCCGCGTGAAGCATGCAAGGGAATTGACAAGCATATGCAAAGGATGCTACATTATCTTACTTGGTAACAAGATTTAATATGTAGGACTATTATGTCAATATAAAAATAGGTATGCATGGTAGCAATACACGCCACGTCCTAAAGCAAATGTACCAAGGCAGGTTCGAAATAGCGCTTAGTATTTAAAAATATATCACCCAGGTCCTAAGGCAAATGTGCCAATGCATGCTACGAAATATGGCATGCAAACCATGAAGTGTTTATGCATAAGTAGGCTAGCTAAATAACAAGAACACAAAGTGCGAGTACAACATGTATTAATGCCAAAAACATTACTAATTAAAAGCACAAATGTGAGTACATCTAAACCATTATCAAGGGTATATTATATCTTTCCTTTATGAATGTGTACAACTAGCCAAAAGCCAAATGCAGACATGCATTTACTTATGAAACTAAGTGGACAAGCCTCACATGCACCTTAGAAATTTTGGAAAGGTGAATATATAAACGACCACTACAATTGTATATACATATCATGCGTGAGCATGAACCTAGATTAGGACATGATGGTTTTTATAGTCTGTACGAATAAAATAAAACGCCAATATACAACAACAAAAAAGTATTCGGGGTCGGCAAGCATTACTATGCAAGATTAACATGAGTCATACAGTCATATATGTGAACATATATATTTTGTAACAGGAGCATGAATGGTGAACAACAAAATAAGATTGGACTTGCTAATTTAAATACTATCATCATAGTGGGTTGCCCTTGAAACAACCATGAACCTATTGACTACAATGTCAACTTGAATGTATTAATTTATAACAGTGATAAAAAAATCCAACTATTAATGACTGTACTCCACAGGTTAACAGAAGATCATTTCCAAGCCAAAGAATGCTACACATATAACAAAAAGGGACCGACTTGCATTGGATTTCAAGTTTATAAGGCAACAGCAAAACAAACAGCTAGACATTTAGCCCAAATAATCAACCCAAACGACAAGAGTAGTAGCAAAATAACCCCGTCCAACCGATCATATTTAGTGAGATGTGAAGTGTAGAGACTTGAAACAAGTTTAATCATAAGCAATGCTTACCTTTGGCTAGTGAAACGAGAGCAGAGGGTTCGGATGGTCTTCCATATGGATTTGCACGTTGGACTGGAAGCAGAGCTCGACCGAGGCGCGATGGCTTGACTAGGTGACAAGCAGGTTCAACAACAGTGAAGAGGTGCGTCCTTCTATTTTTGCTGGCGGAGTGGAAAATCGATCGAGGAAGACGCTGCTGGAATTGGGTGCGCTGACGGATCGAAGGAGGAGCAGAGAATTGAGGGAGCGATGGACGAAAAAGGAAGCCGGCGGATTACTGTGCGGTGAACAATTTGTGGAGCGGTGGCCATAGATTTTAATTTGGGAAAATAAAGGAATTTGGGAAGATGATTTTGGTGGAAAAAAAAGAAAAATGGTTTTGGGGAAAATGATGTCGGCTAGAAGAAAAGGGGATGGTCTCTCGTTTTGCTTTTTTTCTTCTTTTATAATTGAAGCAACATGCCACCTCACCTTACGTTTCGCATCCAAGAACACAACGAAAGACTAGGTATAAGTTTATACCATTTCAAAGTCTACAGATATTATTTTTTAGTATACGAAAAGCTTTGGAAACTAACGACCTTAGCATCATGGGAAAACAAAGAGCAAAAGTTGCATTTTGAAACATGCAAACGGAATGACAGAAAGATATAATTTAACGAAAATGGGAAGGAATGGCATTGAAAACATGTCTCTTGAAAACGAAACATTCTGGGAAGATAAAAGTAGACTAACTCATATGCATGGCTTTTGAAAAATATGGACGAGCATAGATGGCTTTGGTAGGAATGTGCATACATGAAAGAATGGGTGTGAATATGATAAAGTGTCCATTTTCTACTCTTTCGAAAAAAAAAAACAAATGAATGTTTTAGTAAAATGAGATAACAGGTTTTGCAGACCCAAAATGCCTAGAAATATATGTAGGATCCGACTATGGAAACTTCGAAGTCAAATGGCTTTGTTTCAAAAATGAACTGTGCAAGCATTTTCGCAATTTCAGCGTGAACCGAGCATCGAAACTGACAAACGAATATATATAGGTAATCAGCACGATGAGACGGACACAATGGTATATAATTTGCAGTATCAGGATGTTCCGTTCAAAAAGGCATTACGGATCGCTTTTAAAAGGAAAAATGGCACAAGAAAACAATTAACCGGAAGTCAAAACGTCCAAATCTTGCGAAATGAATTTTACCGTTGGACTCGTGTCAACGAATAGAATACTTTTCATCTTTGTTCGAACTGGTTTCCAAGAGATTTTACGGTTGCTAAAATTTGAACTGTTAGGCGCAGTTTTTCACTGAAAAATGCGCGATCGGTAAACATTCAAATTTCCCGACGAAATTTGTTTCTGCGCTATATCTGTTTAGAAGCATCTCAAATATAATTTTTTTTATTATACATTTTCATTTTTATTTGAGGGATATCGATTGCCACTACCGCAAATAATCGTCAAAAACTGATTCAAACGAAATGACTAAAATTTGAAGTTTTCAATATAAAATTATTTAAATCAATTATAAATAGAAATTAAATAAATATTAAAGATAAACATTTCATTATAAATCAATTTCATGTTTTAATTTTCCTAAATAAGTTCAAATTCAACTAAATAAACTCGATTATGAAAATATTATTAAAATATATTCATATCAAATCAAATTCCTTTGTAATAAAAGCCAAAGTAAATATAGTTTTAAATCACACAAAAAAAATCAAATAGTTGTCTCAATAAAATACAAACAAATTGAGTTTTACATAAAAAAAATAAAATAGAAAACAAAGTTTAAATTAAATAACTAAATAAAAATAGACTAAAAATTGGGGTTGCTACAATCTCCCCCACTCAAACCTTTTCGTCCCTGAAAAGGAACGAGGCTGATAAAATAGTAATTCAATAATTATATATTTAAATAATAGCTTAGATTTATTTTCATATCCATATATACTTTGAGAAATTATATTTAAATCAATGTCAAAATATTTTCTAACATTTTAAAATAATTTTAAGTATTCACTCGACGTCTCGATTGGATTTATATATATATATATATATATATATATATATATCTATCCCACTTTCGAAACCCGAATTTAGATATTGATGATGTTGCGCAGTCATCACCAGAATCATTTTCAAGCGACTAGAGTGTGACTCTATATCTATCAGATACTTATAGGATTTAACATATACATTGATCAGACGTATACCCAAATCTTTAGGTATTCGATAGGCTAATTTTAACGTCAGGTAAATATTCAAAACATCTTTCTATATTTAAATAGAATATATATCAAAATTTTCAAATCATATATTAAGGAAATTATATATTATAATACCTTTCAAAATACTTATTTCAAATCAACCTTTAATAACTATGAACTCGTTAGAAGACTTATACTCTCCTTTTACTTCTTACCTTGCTATGGGAAAGATAAGTTATAGAATCCGAGTTAAAAGATGAACGAACGAAAGAACCTAATCAAGGAGGATTTATGACGGAAGAAGGATTCAAATGGAAGGGAAAACTCAGGAACATAATTTTATATCCAGAAATATTTGTTTTAAAAACATTTAAAATCTCTTTCTTAGTTTATTATGTTGAGGTTATATAAATTCAAATGCAGGTTACTGGTTTGTTATTTAATGTTTGAAAATACTTGATAACTTGAAGTTTAACAAGTTTACTGTTGTTCTTACAGACGTTAGGCATACACTGGCCAGGTGCACGACCAAAATCTCTAAGTACTAAATATACTTGTTTCAACTCCCAATGAAAATACTTAAAACATTTGAAATAGACATGGAAAATACTTCCCCTATGGATCGCGATTACTCGGCGGTTGCGCAACTATCCCAGTAGAATCGCTTGTAACTGTAGGTATCACACCCCTCTAATTACGCCATGGTTGTTGCCATAGATCGCAGTTACGCGGCGGTTACAACACTATCCCAGTGAAATCGCTTGTAACTGTAGGCATTGCACCCCTGAATTTCGCTATGGTTATAGGTCGCAGTTACGCAGCGGTTACGTCACTATCCCAGTGAAATCGCTTGTAACTGTAGGTATCTCGCTCCTCGAATTGCGCTATGAAACATAAAGTGAATATAAATAAATCAAAGCGACCCCACTGAGTGGGATTCCAGTACGTGTTCCTACCGAGTAGGACCCCGATTTTTGATGGACACTCCCGTCAGGTGGAGTTCCAATGCAGCCCCTACCGAGTAGGTTCGCGATTTCCGATGGACACCCCGTGCGAAGTTCCAACGCAACCCTGTCAAGTAGGATAACGATTTTTTATAGAAAGTACTATCCATATCTTCGACTTCAAAATAGATAATACTACATATAGTATTTTTCATTTCGTAATTCGCATATATCGTGCTTATATAAAATTCCATTTATATAAGTTTTTCTTCCTTTCCAATTGGGATTCGTTCAAATCAGTAATGTCAAATTCACTACATACTCATATAACTTCCAATTTATATATAAGAACCAAATTGTACAATTTCGAATCTTTGTCGAATTCAAATATTTTAATAGTCATAGCTTTCAAAACTATTTCATTTCCACACTTACATAAATATAAGATTATAAATTTCAAATTCTAACATTTTAGAATTTACCGTTTGGATTTGTTTCATGTTCGAATAACATTCATTCTTGATATTTTCAAATATCTCTCATAAATCATTTTCCATATAACTTAACAGGTAAATTTCAACATAACTCGTACGAATTCCGTTTTATCAAGTCGCAATTTTGAGTTCGACGTACTTACATAATTATCCGTAAGATTTCTCAATTCCATGAAGTAAGTTTCATTTATAAACGTTATTTCCATATCTTCATTTCAAAAAATACATACTATATATAATACTACATATATTGCACTTACATAAATGTCAATTACATAAGATTTCCTCTTCAACATCATGTTTCAGATATAACGTTCTTATATAAATTCCATTATATAAGGTTTCATCAATTAACTTCCAATTCAACAGCTTTCGAATTAATAATCATTTTATATTAATCTTCCATATATATAAGGTTCGAAATCATCATATCAGATATTCAATATCAAAGATTTCTCGAATTTTCATTTCAATACTAATTCAGTTTGATTCTATAATAAATTTGAATATTCCATATCATTCCAAATCTTGTTCACAAATGGTTGGATCATTCAAATAGTTGAAAAATATATTTTTCAATTCAATAATTGGAAATCATGAGTTGAAACATTTCTTATCAAAACATCACAAGAGGTATAATTACACTATTTAATATATAGGATTATCATTCGACCAAACTCGAGAATCAATTTCGGATTTTCTTTAAATCATCCACAATATTCATATATGAATATATCAAATCATGTTTCACAAATCAAACTTCGTTGGAAAGTCATGTAGCAAAGCTACCAAAGTGGTCTTCATTCATATTTTTCCTTTTCAAAAACATTTCATAAAATCACTTCAAACTTTTTATTCGAAAATACCGGTATATAATACTAGTACATTTTCCAAAACCTTAGAAATCAATTTCAAAATTTCTGAAATCAGATTCTCAAGTTTAAGTCAAATGATCTCCATAATTTATTTGCAACATATACTTTACTCTCGAAAACCACGACAACCCGAAAATGGATTTCAAATAGGATCAATATTCAAATCAAAGGAGAACTTAACAAGAAGCTATCAAAGAAAATGGATTCGAGGAGTAGGGAGTTCGAATGGATTTGAATTTCAAAATATTTTACGTTTCAAAATAATTTGTATTTTCAAAATACGCTCTCGCACAAGAAGGATTCTGCGACTGATTCCACCCATTCTAGAGTATCATTACCCTATCTCTAATGAGCTTTTACCCTATAAGCTAAAGCTTCGATAAACTAAACCTCTTATACTAACTGTAATGACCTTGCATTTTGACCGCTCTAAGTCGGCATTTAAACCAACTCAGAATGTTCAAAACGACAGCTCGTTATTAGCTTATAGGGTTTAACAGAAATAAACACAGAATCACAGTGCACAAATATATGCAGCGGAATAAATTTTATACATATATCAAAGTTGTACCAAACATTTATCTTTAGACAATGGAAGAAAATAAAATATGTATACATAAGTTTCAAGAATAAAATTTACATCTTTGTCGAGTGCGCGCGCATAAGCGTCTTGCGTCTTCATGTTCCTTTCCAGTTTTGCAAGCTGAAACTTTAAACCTGGAACACTTAGGACCTAACCCGAGCGTTCCATGCAAAATACGCAAAACACCCGAGTTAGGATTAAACTTATTTCAAGTTAGCGCATTTCGATAAACACATAAATAAAATTCGTTTAATCCCAACACATATAAAAAAAAGAATCGAGCATAGTATATAGTGGACTGTCGAAATAAAGCATCATGGAACATACCAAATAATACAGCCCGCGTGAAGCATGCAAGGGAATTGACAAGCATATGCAAAGGATGCTACATTATCTTACTTGGTAACACGATTTAATATGCAGGATTATTATGTCAATATAAAAACAGGTATGCATGGTAGCATACATGCCAGGTCCTAAAGCAAATGTACAAAGGTAGGTTCGGAATAACGCTTAGTATTTAAAAATATATCACCTAGGTCTTAAGGAAAATGTGCCCATGCATGCTAAGAAATATGGCATGCAAACCATGAAGTTTTTATGAATAAATAGGCTAGCTAAATAACAAGAACACAAAGTGCGAGTACAACATGTATTAATGCCAAAAATATTACTAATTAAAAGCACAAAATGAGTACAGCTAAACCATTATCAAGTGTATATTATATCTTTCCTTTGTGAATGTGTACAACTAGACAAAAGCCAAATGCAGACATGCATTTACTTATGAAACTAAGTGGACAAGACTCACATGCACCTTAGAAATTTTGGAAAGGTGAATATATAAACAGCCACTACATTTGCATATACATATCATGCATGATCATGAAACTAGATTAGGACATCATGGTTTTTATAGTCTATACGAATAAAATAAAACGCCAATATACAACAAAAAAGTATTGGGGGTCGGCAAGCATTACTATGTAAGATTAACATGAGTCATATAGTCATATATGTGAACATATATATTTTGTAATAGGAGCATGAATGATAAACAACAAAATAAGATTGGACTTGCTAATTTAAATACTATCATCATAGTGGGTTGCCCTTGAAACAACCATGAACCTATTGACTACAATGTCAACTTGCATGTAGTAATCTATAACAGTGATAAAAAAAATCCAATTATTAATGACTGTACTCCACTGGTTAACAGAAGATCATTTCCAAGCCAAAGAATGCTACACATATAACAAATAGGGACTGACTTGCATAGGATTTCAAGTTTATAAGGCAACGACAAAACAAACAGCTAGACATTTAGCCTAAATAATCAACCCAAACGATAAGAGCAATAGCAAAATAACCCCGTCCAACCGATTATATTTAGTGAGATGAGACGTGTAGAGACTTGAAACAAGTTTAATCATAAGCTATGCTTACCTTTGGCTAGAGAAACAAGAGCAGAGGGTTTGGATGGTCTTCCATCTGGATTTGCACGCTGGACTGGAAGCGGAGCTCGACCGAGGCACGATGGCTTGACTAGGTGACAAGCAGGTTCAACGACGGTGAAGAGGTGCGTCCTTCTATTTGCGGCGGCGGAATGGAGAATCGATCGAGGCTGCTGGAATTGGGTGCGCTGACAGATTGAAAAAGGAGCGGAGAATTGAGGGAGCGATGGACGAAAAAGGGAGTCGGCGGATTACTGTGCGGTGAACAATTTGTGGAGTGGTGGCCATATATTTTAATTTGGGAAAACAAAGGAATTTGGGTAGATAATTTCGGTGGAAAAAAAATAGAAAAATGGTTTTGGGGAAAATGATGTCGGCTGGAAGAAAAGGGGATGGTCTCTCGTTATGCTTTTTTTTCTTTTATAATTGAAGCAACGTGCCACCTCACCTTACGTTTCGCATCCAAGAACACAACAGAAGACTAGGTATAAGTTTATACCATTTCAAAGTCTACAGATTTTTTTTTTTAGTATACGAAAAGCTTTGGAAACAAACGGCCTTAGCATCATGGGAAAACGAAGAGCAAAAGTTGCATTTTGAAACATGCAAACGAAATGACAGAAAGATATAATTTAACGAAAATGGGAAGGAATGGCATTGAAAACATGTCTCTTCAAAATGAAACGTTCTGGGAAGATAAAAGTAGACTAACTCATATGCATGGCTTTTGAAAAATATGGACGAGCATATATGGCTTTGGTAGGAACGTGCATACATGAAAGAAAGGGCGTGAATATGATAAAGTGTCCATTTTCTACTCTTTTAGAAAAAAACAAATGAATGTCTTAGTAAAATAAAATGAGAGGTTTTGCAGACCCAAAATGCCTAGAAATATATGTAGGATCCGAATATCGAAACTTCGAAGTCAAATGGCTTTGTTTCAAAAATGAACTACGCAAGCATTTTCACAATTTCAGCGTGAACCGAGCACCGAAACTGACAAACGAATATATATAGATAATCATCTTGGTGAGACGAACACAATGGTATATAATTTGCAGTGTCAGGATGTTCCGTTCAAAAAGGCATTATGGACCGCTTTTAAAAGGAAAAATGGCACGAGAAAACAATTAAACGGAAGTCAAAACGTCCAAATCTTGCGAAATGAATTTTACCGTTGGACTCGTGTCAACGAATAGAATACTTTTCATCTTTATCCGAACTGGTTTCGAAGAGATTTTACGGTTGCTAAAATTTGAACTGTTAGACGCAGCTTTGCACTGAAAAATACGCGATCGGCAAACATTCAAATTTCCCGATGAAATTCATTTCTTTGCTATATCTGGTTAGACGCATCTCAAATATAATTTTTTAATTTTTTATTTTTATTGTACATTTTCATTTTTATTTGAAATATATCGGTTGCCGCTACTGCAAATAATCGTCAAAAACTGATTCAAACGAAATGACTAAAATTTGAAGTTTTCAGCATAAAATTATTTAAATCACTTCTAAATGGAAATAACAAAATATTAAAGATAAACATTTCATTATAAATTAATTTCATGTTTTAATTTTCCTAAATAAGTTCAAATTCAACTAAATAAACTCGATTAAATTCATATACTAAATAAGATCGAAAATGAAATATTATTAAAATATATTCATATCAAATCAAATTCATTCCTAATAAAAGCCGAAGTAAATATAGTTTTAAATCATAAAAAAAATCAAATAGTTGTCTCAATAAAATACAAACAAATTAAGTTTTACATAAACAAAATAAAAATAGAAAACAAAGTTTAAATTAAATAATTAAATAAAAATAGACTAAAAATTGGGGTTGTTACATATTTATTGTTCGGAATGGTTTTCAAATATAAATTCAATCTGAGTCTTTCCATACCAATAATCGTATAGGCCAGATTTGATAGTCGGTTATTTAACTATCAAATAAACAAACATTCACGCATAAAAATAGTGTGGTGCTAAGGACACCCCAATTTGTTCTTCCTAATACCGCGACCCACAAGAATTAATATTACCCACTTCTTAATACCACACACTTAAAAAATAGGGGCTACCACACTGTTTTACGCTATTCTATTTCGCTCGATATTCATTCGTCCTCATTTCTAAAACCGATCAACGAGCTAAACCCTAGATCTATAACCGATCAACAAATTCGACGCCGCAATGCCGATTAATATACAATAGCCGTGAATAAGGTTTGAATTAAGCAAACTAGAAGAGGAAGTGATAGATTAGCGTTTTCAGATCACCAAACAATTGAGAGATTACCGTACGAATATGAATTTTCCTGCGAGAGATGCGAAGAAGACAATGATTATGAGAAATTAGGGTTTTTGGATTAGTTTAGTACGTGATTAGTTCGACAAAAATGATTGAATGAGAATTTAAAATAGAGAAATAATGTGGTATTAGGAAGCATACAAAATTAAATGAGTTTTATTTTTTTAATTGCGGTATTAGGAAGAATGTATTGGGGTGCCCTTAACACCACACAAAAAATAAAATGAATTCACTGATTCAATACCCAGTATCATTTAGCCTCTTTATTTAACTCGTCGTTAATAAAAACATCTACGTCGTCCAATTTTTAAAAAAAAACATTTCACTTTTCTTATTTAATATATAAGAATATTCGATTATCATTTCACTTCTATTTTATTAGCTCCTCATTGTAAATTGGTAAGTGGATAAATCTCTAAGTATACAGCCCCAAAGGTCGAAACCAACATCAGATTGACACCTCGAAAGTTACTCAACTCTACAAACATACGACAAGTTCCACTTTCTTAAAAAAACGCATCATAATTACTTTTAACCATTTAAAACGATTATATTGCTTCATAATCCCACAAATCATTTTCTCTTTTACTAAAATATCATTTCGTAAAATTAATTATAATTCAACTCAACCTTTGTAAATAAGTATTTCAGATTCTGTTTACAAAACCATTTATCCTTCCATTTACAAATCATTAACATTTTATTTATAAAATCCTTGATCTCCCATTTATACAATCCTTAACCATTTATCAATATTTAACTCAGTTTCACAAATTCCCTTAGTTATATAAAACAATTCCACAACTTCTTTCCATATAACTCAGTTTATATAAATTTCCATTTATAACTCTTTTTGGCAATCTTGCCTTAAAATTCCATTTATTAAACATTCATCTCATTTCCCCAATTTACACAAAAATATTCATATTCTATTTCCAATTTCATTTATTTACTAATCTCATTCTCGTAAACCCATTTTATCACTTTCCGTATTTATAAACAACATTGCGAAAACGTTCATTAATTACACTTTTCAATCCCTTTTAAAATCAATTCCCATACACTTCTAATTCCATTAGTCCACTTCCACATTTTAAAATCCTTTGAACCTATTAAAAATCTATTTTAGTTTCATTTGAATAAACTTCATCTCTTCTTATAGATCTGTGACTTAAATTAACTTCCTAGCTTGTCTAACCATTTCACCTAAATTTGGGATTTCTATTTCGATTTCCATTTCAAATTCCATACTTCTACCCTTCTATTCATTTCATGAACTATTTAAAGTATGTAACTTTATTAATTTATTTCAATAACTGAAGTCGTCTTCGAATAGCCAATAAACTTTTTAACACTTCGTCTAATCTTGGATTTTCTAAATCCAATTCAATAGAATCCCAGTAAGTATTCACTTTAAGTTTCAATTTGAACTTAAATTATTTAATATTAATATCAATTCTCTTAAGATTTCTTTGAAAAATAAATAGGGCCTTATGGTTTTACCAACCATCATTAGTTTAACTTTTAATTCATCACTTTGATTATTATTAAATAATAATCAATTTCAACATTTTAAGGATAAAAATGGTTTACTTTATCATTGGAATCTTCCATTAAATTAACTTATAATAATTAACTTAATAATAAAACTTCGTTAAATCTATTAACTTAGTCAAACCAAACATGGCTTACTCGATAATCAAATCCCACTTAGTCCTTTTATTAAAATTAATTAGTTAATAATGTAATTAACATAAATAATCTCATTTACTTTGACTATTATTAAATAACAGAAATAAAATTCATTTCAACCATTAATAAAAATGGTTTACTTCTTCATTAACCACCTCTCATTAATTTAATAAATTAATTAAATAATTAATTCAATTAACGCTATTGACTTGGTCAACTTTAAACATGATTAACCGATTCATTAATTCCAATCAGTCTCTTTAATTTAAATTAAATAATAATATATAATTAATTTAAATAATCTCATTTACTCCGATTATAAATAAATAATAATCAATTCAACATAATCCCCTTTTAACTGTTTTAAAAAACAATCAATTCTAGTTATCCATCGTTAGGTAAATTTTTACACATCCGCTTATAAAACATAAGATTTTTCTTCATAAAAATCATTTTATAATCACTTATAAAATTACATATTGTTTATATTAAAACCAAACATCGCATTTAAATTTATATAAAATTTTGAAAACAATTCAGAATCAATTTAAAAATCGATTCCATAAATGATTTATTATACGTCGACGGTGCTTAAAGAAGCAGTGTTACTTAAGTACCCAACCCACGAAATATTACTTAATTTCACATCAAATCAAATATAACAAATCATATTGATAAACGTTATCAATATCAGTACGGAATTTCCTGCATCACATATTCAATATTCAACATACAATATAATATCATGAATAATCAACCGTATACTAATACAATACAAGCATCCAATTCAATTTAGATACATTTACATTATTATAAATGTAACCAATAAGGTAAGTTACCTCAATTGGAAATAATCGTTGAAAATAACAATTTCATTTTATTTAAATTAAACAACTGTTTAATTTAAACAATATAAAAATATCCAACAACAACTAAACAATCATCAATCAGTCAGTAAATAGCAAACATAACACACAGATATTAAAACCCAACTTATAAAAATTATAAGTGAGACAACTGAGTGAGTTTAACTCACCTTGGGTTTTTCCTGTCGTTAACACACTTGTTTTTAATTTAATTAAACAGTGGTTTAATTTAATTAAAACTTTCTATTGTTTCGAATCTTGATTAAACCTGTTTCATCTTGAAGCTCCCATCACGTTCCAACGAAACCAACTGCGCGTATTTCTGACTATGAACATGCAAGATATTAAATTAAAATGATTATAAAATAATTAAATTTAAATTAAATTTTAATTTTTATTTAACCAGGTCTTACTCAAATCTAATCAACTAGCGTCCACACATGAAAACCCAAACCCACGTTTAACAGTACTTCCCTGATTCTGCCTAACGTCCACCCGCCTTGCATTATTCCCATTTCCACGTTTTTTTTTCTTCTTTTTTTATCGGCCCTAGACCTGTGCTTCAAGCCCACACCAGAATGAAACCGCACCCAAAAATCACTGCCTGCGTCACCCCTTTTAACCCACGAAGCATAGTGCTTCTTCCCTTCCCATATCAGCCTCCTTATTCCTCGTATGTCGCTGCACTCTTTTCATCTTCTCCCTTAATTTTTTTCGAATCCACATAGTAACTTCTTCCCCCAACTCACGTTTTCAAACCTGTTCCAAATCATTCACGCCATATCCGAACTTCAACACCTCCTCTCTTCCTGATACCTCCACGAGCTTCATTCCCACGTCTAGTTTGACGAGTACAGCTCCACCAGCCTTCACGCTGGTCTGCAACAGCACCATCAAAGAACCCTACTCCTCACACTTCTCACACAACACTTCTGCCTCCAGCGATGCCATCGACGTCAACCAAACCCCTGAGCACCACCAGCGTACCCTTCCCCATGTACAAAACAACATCGCGAAAACACTTCTCGCCACCACGCACCATTGCTCTAGCTTGAGCATTAATAGCAAGTCTCCCTTCCAATATGTGCTCGTTCTTTTCAGACCCATCGTATTTTATTATTATTATTATTATTATTGGGTTCGGGATATATTCACTAGAGAAGAAATGGTAATGATTTACTCGATACAGAGGAAAGAGAAAGAAGCAAACTCATTAGCTGGAAACGAAAGAAGGAGCCTGAGTTATATTGGACGAAGAAACCGTGGTGGTAAAGTTTTTGTGGGGAGCGGTAAAAAGTTTGGCTGGAAAATAAAATGAGTTGTTTATTTTACTTTGTCTCCACGGTTTTCTCATAGTTGTTTATACCAAGTCCAAACACAACGAAAACAGACACACTATTACGTCTTGACGTTACAAACTCAAAGAAATTTATTTCGTTGAATTCCGACTCCGTTTGCACACCATCGTTATTTTAATTTCAATTTATTTTTCGGTTCACAGTTAAATTTCGTCTACCGATAAAATAGCTCCAATTGATCCCAAACTGGAAATCTAGCAATAACTAGCGATACGTATTCCAATAAAATTTGTTCCATCGAAACCGAAGATGGTTTGGAAAATAGATATTTTTAACGCTTATGTCATATCGATATAATAAAATAAATTAAATCCAAAACAATTTAATTAAATAAAAATAAATTATTATTATCGAATATATACAAATAAAATAATATATCACTTCAGATTCAACCAATATTGATTTTCAATTCAACATTAATATTTCCGAGTTAAACGATATCCAAATATATAGAAATTCCTTTTACATAAATTAAATAAACATTGAAATTTATTAACGAATTCCATTGCGACTATTTTAAAATTTGAATTGGACATAACTTACAATATAAAGTTGAAATCTCGGTTTTTCTCTTCCACTAGAAAATTATAAACAATTAGATTCAAATGTTTATTGTTTCACAGAATTCCGACCTAAAACGGATTCTGTATATTCAATTGAAGTTCAAAACCCAATATTACGAACTGCCGTGACGTTTCGAGTTCGTTTCATATTCAATATATAAATTTAACTGCTCAATTGTCGTTTAATTAACGAATTCAATACTAATATAATAATATTCTAGACAAAATATTTAAAACAAATTTAAATATTCAAATTCAAATGATTGAAAAATTCGGCCCGTTACATTCTTCCCCCGTTAATAGAATTTCATCACCGAAATTACTAAGTTAAGAAGAATGCTCCAAACCTAATTTTTTTCCAAAAAATTTATTTTCGAAACCATAAATATAAATTTTCGTGTTTTAAAACATTTCATAAAAAATATTCGAAGTTTTAAAATTTTACGAAAAATTCGCCAGAACCTCCTTTGTACGGCTCGATCTAAACAACTACATTTACCACTCCGGGCCTCATATCGATTAATGAAAATAAAGTCAAATGGCTACCAACTCAGGGGTATAAAATCGATCACCCAAATCAATAATGTTAAGATTTACCAATCTGTCGGCAATCAAACTCTAATCACCAAGCAAAACAATAATTGTTCTTTCTTCTCTTACAAACTACACTAAATTCAATATCCAATGCCAAAAACAGATACAGGTTTAAATCATTTAGTTTTATCCCATAAGTGGTTTTATTCCCATTCATTTTTTTGGAATTTATTTCTCAGTTTTCAGTTCATTTCAGTTGATGATTTTTTTTGTCTAAGTAGTCTATCATCCAATACACAAATAATCAACATAACCCAATTATTATATTTTCCTTTCAAATTTATTTAACTTAGTTAAAGTTAAATTATGATAGATTTAATCATATATTCAAACTCCCATTCACAAATTTAATATTTTAAATTCTCTTCTGGTTTTATTAAGCCACTTTCAAACTCACTTGAATTCCATTCAAATAAATATCAATAATTTTAAGAAAAGTTATTTCCTTTCTATATAAAAGTACAGTCTTGGGCAAAATTATTTCATTTACCCTCTTTACAATATAATATTGTACCAATTGCCAGTCCAACTTGAACCTATCAAAGAATACAATACAAAACATTTGTATATATAAAATCTACAAATACGCTCTCTTATATATATACACGCAACTCAATCTAGGGTATTTCTAACCCCCATCTCTATCGAGTTACACCATAGAGCCAAGGTTATTATTAAACCATTGCTCTGATACCAACTATAGAAACCTGGAAAATTCGACTCTCGAATTTAGATACTAATACAACCTGTATCCACATTCAAGTATCGAAAACCCAGAAAGCTAATAGAAACAAATAAGAGGGTGAGATAAGAAAAAAAATATTAGAATAGAAGAAATAGTGAGAAGAAACAACACAGAATCAGAGTTTCACAACGTAGTGGAAAATAATATAACATAAAATAAAACTTTATTGAGAGCTTGAAATAAAACTTACAATCATCAGAGTATATCAATAAATCTGGAAAGTTATAATAATTTGTCCTCATATACAACACATGGCGGAATAATACTAGATATCATACGTCTGGACATCTCTTGCTCGTCCCTGGACTTCACGGCATCCAATAACTTGAACCTGTACAACCTGGTCTAACCCGAGCATTACAAACGCCGGATCAGTCTGGTGAACCAGAGTGAGAAAAACTCCCTAAGTTTATGGGTAACATCCAACTTGATTTTAAGTTAAAATCTTTTCAAAAGAAAGGATAAATTGTAAGACCAAATCCACACATAAATAAGGACGGTTTTTACCTTACGATAACCTAAACCATTTTCAAAATCATATCTTTTCTGATATTATAATAATGTCTAAATACAAGTAAATAACAACCTAGCAGAACGCTTGCATCTAACGCTCTGCATATATTGTATACAATCAAAACCACGGGCTTTTATTGGAGAATGGATTTCCTTTGCAAGATATAGGCAACCACCTTTCAGGCAATGTACCTCTGAAGATGAATATATTGGGGTTCAACAAGAACATCTTGCAACCCAGGCTAAACATGACCGACCCCTCATTTCATTTGAAAGTACCGAATATATCATCACCACGGTTGGGGGCCAGCTAACCGAACCAATAACATTCATACAAAAATAAAAAGGGATAACCGAAGGAATTTGATTTCTCAAAATCAAGTAATGATATACCCCAATGGGTGGGATCCACATAGCCATGCGACCTACACGATTTTATACCATTTCCCGGTTGATGAGGCTTGAGGCTAGAATTTACCTTGTAGAACATCTCATTGCCATTCACTTTGAATGCCACATTGTCAGATCCATCAAATCACTAATTAATGTCCACAAAAATACTTTGGTCGTTAAGCTAGATAATGGTCATTCCCCGCCATTAACAGAAATATGTTTGTAAAAATCAATGTACGTGATTCTTAAGAAATATTCTATCAGACATTCGTCCATATAAGTCATTCAGGAATAGGATGAACCGATGGCACTCTCCTACCACATCCTAGGATTTACCCTATAGATCAATAGCATGTAGTCCTTGCAATCCGTAGATTTCAATCACGACAGAATCATTGTTAACACTAGGGATCAACCAAAGATATTTAACAATAGTTCTTCCGCTCATGAAGAACTACGGCCTTCAATTGCTCCATCTCGATTAACATCTTCCACGTATTCGTATTCGTATTTATTGGTCGGAATGGTTTTCGAATATGAATTCAATCCCGGTCTTTCCATACCAATAATCATATAGACCAGATTTCATAGTCAGTTATTAACTATCAAATAAACAAACATTCATGCATAAAAATAAAATTAATTCACTGACTCAATACCCAGTATCATTTATCCTCTTTAATTTTCTCATCGTTAATTAAACTTACTATATCATCCAATATTTGAAAAAAAAACATTTCACTTTTCTTATTTAATATATAAGAATATTCGATTATCATTTCACTTCTATTTTATCAGCTCCTCATTGTAAATTGGTAAGTGGATAAATCTCTAAGTATACAACCCCGAAGGTCGAAACCAACATCAAATTGACACCTCGAAAGTTACTCAGCTCAACCAACATACGACAAGTTCAACTTTCTTAGAAAAACGCATCATAATTCCTTTCTACCATTTAAAACGATTATATTGCTTTATAATCCCACAAGTAATTTTATCTTTTATTTAAATATCATTTCATAAAATTAATTATAATTCAACTCAACCTTTGTAAATAAATATTTCAGATTCCATTTGCAAAACCATTTATCCTTCCATTTACAAAATCATTAACATTTTATTTATGAAATTCTTGATCTCCCATTTATACAATTCTTAACCATTTATCAATATTTAACTCAGTTTGACAAATTCCCTTATTTAAATAAAACAATTCCGCAACTTCTTTCCACATAACCCAGTTTATATAAATTTCCATTTATAACTCTTTTTGGAAATCTTGCCTTAAAATTCCATTTATTAAACATTCGTCTCATTTCCCCAATTTACGCAAAAATATTCATATTCTACTTCCATTTTCATTTATTTACTAATCTCATTCTCGTAAACCCATTTTATCACTTTCCGTATTTATAAACAACATTGCGAAAACGTTCATTAATTATGCTTTTAATCCCTTTTAAAATCAATTCCCATACACTTCCAATTCCAATAGTCCGTTTCCACATTTCAAAATCCTTTAAACTTATTAAAAATCTAGTTTAGTTTCATTTTAATAAACTTCATCTCTTCTTTTAGATCTGCGACTTAAATCGACTTCCTAGCTTGTCTAACCAGTTCACTTAAATTTGGGATTTCTATTTCGATTTTCATTTCATATTCCATACTTCTACTCTTCTATTCATTTCATGAACTATCTAAAATTTTAACTTTATTAATTTATTACAATAACTGAAATCGTCTTTGAGTAACCAATAGACTTGGGTTTTAACACTTCGTCTAATCCTGGATTTTATAAATTCAATTCAATAGAATTCCAATAAGTATTCACTTTAAGTTTTAATTTAAACTTAAATTATTTAATATTAATATAAATTCGCTTAAGATTTCTTTTAAAAATAAATAGGGCCTTATGGTTTTACTAACCATCATTAGTTTAACTTTTAATTTATCACTTTTATTATTATTAATTAATAATCAATTTCGACATTCTTAGGATAAAAATGGTTTACTTTATCATTAACTTCTTCCATTAAATTAACTTATAATAATTAATTTAATAATCAAACTCCGTTAGATCTATTAACTTAGTCAAACCAAACATGGCTTACTCGATACTCAAATCCTGCTTAGTCCTTCTATTTATATTAATTAGTTAATAATGTAATTAATTTAAGTAATCTCATTTACTTTGACTATTATTAAATAATAGAAATAAAATTCATTTCAACCATTAGTAAAAATGGTTTACTTCATCATTAACCACCTCATATTAATTTTATAAATTAATTAGATAATTAATTCAATTAACACAGTTGTCTTGATCAACTTTAAACATGATTAACTGAATTATTAATTCCAATCAGTCTCATTTCTCTAGATCAGGAAATGATAAACCCTAATGGGCGTGACCCACATAGCCACGCAACCTACCCGATTTTATACCATTCCCGAGTTGATGAGGCTTGAGGCAAGAATTTACCTTGTAGAACATATCATCGCCATTCACTTTGAATGCCACATTGTCAGATCCATCAAATCACTAATTTACATCCACAAAAATACTGTGGTGGTTAAGCTAGAGAACGGCCATTCCCCGCTACTAACAGAAATGCGTTTGTAAAAATCAACGTACGTGATTCTTAAGAAATATTTTGTTAGACATTCGTCCATACAAGTCATCCACGAACAGGATGAACCGAAGGCACTCTTCTACCACATCCTAGGATTCACCCTACAGATCAGTGGCGAGTAGTCCTTGCAATCCATAGATTTCAATCACGATAGAATCATTGTTAAATCTAGCGACCAGCTAGAGATATTTAACAATAATTCTTCCGCTTATGAATATTTACGGTCTTCAACTACTCCATCTCATTAGCATCTTCCATGTATTCGTATTTATTGGTCGGAATGGTTTTCGAATATAAATTCAATCCCGATCTTTCCATACCAATAATCGTGTAGGTCAGATTTGATAGTCGGTTATTTAACAATCAAATAAATAAAAATTCATGCATAAAAATAAAATGAATTCGCTGATTCAATACCCAGTATCATTAAGCCTCTTTAATTAACTCGTCATTAATTAAACTTCTATATCGTAAATATTTGAAAAAAACATTTCACTTTTCTTATTTCATATATAAGAATATTCGATTATCATTTCACTTCTATTCTATTAGCTCCTCATTGTAAATTGGTAAATGGATAAATCTCTAAGTATAAAACCCCAAAGGTCGAAACCAACATAATATTGACACCTCGAAAGTTACTCAACTCAACCAACATACGACAAGTTCCACTTTCTTAGAAAAACACATCATAATTCCTTTTAACCATTTAAAATGATTATATTGATTCATAATCCCACAAATCATTTCCTCTTTTATGTAAATATCATTTCGTAAAATTAATTATAATTCAACTCAACCTTTGTAAATAAATATTTCAGATTCCATTTACAAAACCATTTATCCTTCCATTTACAAAATCATTAACATTTTATTTATAAAATCCTTGATCTCCCATTTATACAATCCTTGACCATTTATCAATATTTAACTCAGTTTGACAAATTCCCTTATTTATATAAAAGAATTCCACAACTTCTATCCATATAACTCGGTTTATATAAATTTCCATTTATAACTCTATTTGGCAATCTTGCATTAAAATTCCATTTATTAATCATTCATCTCATTTCCCCAATTTACGCAAAAATATTCATATTCTATTTCCAGTTTCATTTGTTTACTAATCTCATTCTCGTAAACCCATTTTATCACTTTCCTATTTATAAACAACGTTGTGAAAACGTTCATTAATTACTCTTTTCAATCCCTTTTAAAATCAATTCCCATATACTTATAATTCCATTAGTCCATTTACAAATTCTAAAATCCTTTAAACTTATTAAAAATCTATTTTAGTTTCATTATAATAAACTTCGTCTCTTCTTTTAGATCTGCGACTTAAATCGACTTCCTAGCTTGTTTAACCATTTCATTTAAATTTGGGATTTCTATTTTCTTTTCCATTTCATATTCCATACTTCTACTCTTCTATTCATTTCTTGAACTATTTAAAGTTTATAACTTTATTTATTTATTTCAATAACTGAAATCATCTTCGAGTAGACAATAAACTTGTGTTTTTACACTTCGTCCAATTTTGGATTTTATAAATCAAATTCAATAGAATCCCGATAAGTATTCACTTTATGTTTCAATTTAATCTTAAATTATTTAATATGGATATCAATCGTCTTAAGATTTCTTTAAAAAATAAATAGGGCCTTATGGTTTTACCAATCATCATTAGTTTAGCCTTTAATTCATCACTTTGCTTATTATTAAATAATAATAATTTCAACATTTTTAGGATAAAAATGGTTTACTCTATCATTGACATCTTCCACTAAATTAACATATAATAATTAACTTAATAATCAAACTCCTTTAAATATATTAACTTAGTCAAACCAAACATGGCTTACTCGATACTCAAATCCCACTTAGTCCTTCTATTTAAATTAATTAGCTAATAATGTAACTAATTTAAATAATCTCATTTACTTTAACTATTATTAAATAATAGAAATAAAATTCATTTCATCCATTAATAAAAATGGTTTACTTCATCATTAACCAACTCTTATTAATTTGATAAATTAATTAAATAATTAATTCAATTAACACAGTTGACTTGATCAACTTTAAACAAGATTAACTGATTCATTAATTCCAATCAGTCTCTTTAATTTAAATTAAATAATAATATATAATTAATTTAAACAATCACATTTACTCTGATTATTAGTAAATAATAGTCAATTCAATATAATTGCCTTTTAACTGTTTTTAAAAACAATCAATTCCATCATTAGGTAAAATTCTACGCATCCACTTATAAAACATAAGATTTTGCTTTACAAAAATCATTTTATAATCACTTAAAAAATTACTTAAATATTTTTGTTTATATCAAAACCAAACATCGTATTTAAATTTATAATTTTTTCTGAAAACAATTCAGAATCAATTTAAAAATCGATTTTGTAAATCTTTAATTATACGTCGACGGTACTTAAAGAGGCAATGTTACTTAAGTACCTAACCCGTGAAATATAACTTAATTTCACATCAAATCAAATATAACAAATCATATTGATAAACGTTATCAATATCAGTGAGGAATTTCCTGCATCACATTCATACAAAAATAAAAAGGGATAACCGTAGGCATTTGATTTCTCAGAATTAGGTAATGATATACCCTAATGGGCGCGATCCACATAGCCATGAGACCTACACGATTTTATACCATTTTCCGGTTGATGAGGCTTGAGGCTAGAATTTACCTTGTAGAACATCTCATCGCCATTCACTTTGAATGCCACATTGTTAGATCCATCAAATAACTAATTTACATCCACAAAAATACTCTGGTCGTTAAGTTAGAGAATGGTCATGCCCTACCACTAACAAAAATACGTTTGTAAAAATTAGAAAACTAAATGATCTCATAAGACCACGCCGTATAACACGGAACGGGTTTTTCCCTTATGAGAATCCAAACACTTGATTTAACTTTCAAAATCCCTTTGAAAGGAACGATAATCTTTATATCAAAACTCTTTTGATATTATAATAATATCTAAATCAAGTAAATAACAATCTAGTGGAACGTTTGCATCTCACGTTCCACATATATATACAATCAAAACCGCAAGCACTTATTGGGTATTGGATTTCCAACAATGACAAGGTATGGAACCACCTTCTTCTGGTATATCTCTAGAGGAGAATACACCGAGTTCAACAAGAACATCTTGCAACTCAACCACGCATGACCGTCCACTCATTTCGCTTGAGTGTATCGAATGTATATCACCAACGGTTGGGATCAGCCACCGTTTCCCGAATGGGACAACATCGAATAGAATAAGGAATTAAATGAATCTCTAGATAGGTGATTATACACCCTAATGGAAGCTACCTACATAGCCGTGCTGCCTGCCCGCTTTTTGTCATTTCCTTGTTGTTGAGGCCAGTGGCTACGATTTCTTTCCATTCATTTATAACATGATCACTTTGAATGCCACATTGTCAGATCCGTTAATCACTAATTGATTTGCACAAATATTCTGGATGTTATGCTAAGGGAATAAATCCGTTGCAACCATATATATTTATACAGACCAACCCATGCGATCATTGGAAATATTTTGTCAGACATTTGTCCATTTATGTTCGTTCTGGGATTGAACGAAACCGAAGGCACACTTTCTATTAATAGAAAATGTCCTTGCACTCTACTCCGTCTTCGATTATCTTCAAATAGTCTGATTCGCAACGCTACTGCCAATACGGAGTGGTTCTCGGATAATAATCCAACCGGTCTCTCCATATTGACAACGATGGTCAAAACTTCGATAGTCTGTGATTTAACTATCGAATAAAAACAAGTGTTTCGATAGTCGATGATTTAACTATCGAAGAAAACAAGTGTTCATTCAACATATCAAACAAATCACTGGGCTCTTTAATTAATATTTCATTAATTAAATCTCTTCTCCATTTCCTTATCAATATTTGTTAACCAAATATTTTCAATAACCATATTGGCTTTTTACGCTCTTTGGAAAACATTTCCAAATATCGCCTTCCTTTATTTTCTTAAACTTAGAAAATATATGCTAGTTATAATTGGAAAATATTCCAATTACTTATCTCTTTTCCCATCTCGTTTATTTCTATACTTAGGAAATATTTATTATTCTATTTCCAAGTTTACACTTATTTGGGTTAAAACGAATGTTGTGTAAAACATCGTTACGACAACCCAAATACTATATTCAACTAACTTTTATCCAACACTGATCTTTGAGCCTGAAATCTTACTATTTATTTATTAATAATGAAACCAATCAAGTTGGGGTATAACTACCTCTCAGACCTTGACTGAATAACATTTATAACGTCAAAACAGATATGACTACTCACTCGAATAATCAATACCACACAACTACTTATTCACTTTTAAACACGTATACAATTTCTCTTTCTATTCTTATGAGATTTTATACCTAGTCTCCTTTTATTATACTATTCTATTTTTAAGTTTGTTTCCTTATCGACTTCTATATATATATTGATATATAGATTTCTGGTTATCAAACTTCTTAAAAATATTCTAACTCCTTAAATTCCCGGAAAATTTCGCCATAACCTCCTTTGTACTGGGAGCATCGGGATATTTCAAATAGCCTCCCATGGCCCTCACCAATCCAAAAGAAAAAGAAAAAGCCAAGCGACTTGCCGATACGGCGCATAAAATCTCATATATGAATTAAATACGTACCTTTTTGTCGAGCATTCTATTTATATCACTTCTATACTTCCTTTCAAACCTGTTTAACATATATCTACCCATTCCAAATTTTATTCTACTCATTCCGATAGTTTTTAACTTAATCCATTATTTAAATCGTTACTTAGCACTTTTGTCTATTTCACTTCTATTATTCAAATTCTATTTCACTTCTATTTGAATTCTATATATATTCAAATCTATTTGAATTCTCTTGTAATAACCCGGAAATTCTGAGCCAGTTTAAAATTTTTATTTTGGCAATTTTAGCGAATTTTGAATATTTAAAATAGATTATTTTAAATAAAATCGACGAGAAATTTATTTTTAATATAATTCGAAAGTATATATTATATACGCCGTCGTTAGAATATAAATATTTATATATAATTATAAATAGAATTGAAAATGGCACGGTAGTTCGATAATTCGATTTCAAACTTCAATTGAATGTACCGGGTGCAAAACAATCCGGATTTTAGCGAAACCAAAAACATTAGGACCTAATTGATAATATCTTTCCAACGAATCCGACAAATCAAAATTTCATAGCGGGAATCAAAAGATATGTCCAGTTGAAAATTCTGAATAGTCGTTATGGAATTCAGGCCCTTAAAAATGGACATTTTGCAAACGACCTCGGATTTCGACAAAACCAATTCTGTTGGGTCCGTGATGTCAAATTATTGCTAGGTTTCAAATTTCATAATTTTTCGAATCAGTATGTGAGTGTGGCAAAGAAAACGCGTTTGACCAGTTTCAGTTGATTTTAATCGACTGGAAATTGGCCATTTTTCTAACGGTCTCAGAATTCAATGAAACTAGTTTTGTTAGGACCGTATCGTCCATACGAAGCTAGAAAATATTTTTCGAGAATTTTTCTAGTTAGTATGTGACCCCGGTAATTTGAAATGTACGTTTAAAATTTAATATAGTGATTTAAATATAAATTAAACGGAAACTGATCGAAACGATCGAATCAGCCTACGATACATATCTCATTGTATTCGGAATGGGGGTAATACGCTATGGACGACAGGCGGTGGGCCTCGTTTCGAGGTCATATGTAAAAGTCAACTTTTAATGAATAAAATAATTAAAAAAAATTTAATTCTCTCCCTCTTCCCCTTAATCCCGTTCTGGCCCCCCCTTTTCTTTCTAAACCAAATCGAACTATCAGAGAAATAAAAAAAAAAAAGATGGCGAACGACAGCGGGGGGAAGGATCCGCCGCCGCCGCATCTGGCGGAGTGCCGCCGGCCTCACATCGCATTCCCCCTCCCTCTCATCTCCTCCTCCATCGCTTTCCCCGACTCCCTCATCTGTCGCTCGAACACCGACCCCCCTGACCCAATCGCCACCGCACCTCCACCCCATCACCGCAGCATCTCTGCCCAGGCCCACCTTCCCCAATCGCTCTCCCTCACCTCGATGCCAGCGAGCACCCTCCCCCATTTGCCCCAAATCCGAACCCCAGCGTCACCTGCCTTTCCACAAACCCTAGCCGACGTCGAGCGCCCCCCCTGATCCAGAAACGACGTTGAACCCCTTTCTGCCGATCAAAATGTAAGTTTTTATAAATAACTTTATAACTTTATATATATATGTGATTTTTTTTTTTTCAAGAAAAGTTTTGATTTCTTTTTAAAGCGAACAAAATTTTCGGATTTTTAAAGTAAACAAAGTATAGATTTCTATCACATGAACGTATGAATTTTTAATCAAAAAAAAAAAAAAAGGAAATGAATATAGAAAGTATAAAGGTATAATCTTTTATATAGTAGTAGAATAAAAATATGATTTTTATATTTTTAAAGTAATAAAAATATGATCTTTATATTTTTAAATTATTAAAAATATAACCTTTACTATAAAGATGATATAAAAATATGATTTTTGTTTGTTTAAAGTATTAAAAATATAATTTTTACATGATAGGAATATTAAAAATATCATCTTTATATGTGTAGAAAAATATAAAAATGAGATTTTTATAAAGATGAAATCTTTAAATTTGAAAAGGCGAGAACTTTATTTTTATAAAGGCGAAAACTTTATTTTTATAAAGGCGAAAACTTTATTTTTATAAAGGCGAAAACTTTATTTTTATAAAGGCGAAAACTTTATTTTTATAAAGGCGAAAACTTTATTTTTATAAAGGCGAAAACTTTATTTTTGAAAAGGCTAAATCTTTATTTTAGAAAAGGCGAAATCTATATATGGAAAATAGCGTGATAGAAATATAATTTTTATCTATATAACATAGTAGTAAAAATTCGATTTTTATATATTGAATAACGGAATAAAAATTCGATTTTTAAAGGTATGAAGCGATTATAAAAATCTGATTTTTAAATTGAAAGCGAATAAATAAAAATGTGATTTTTATTTTAAAGACATCAGCAAATATAAAAATGTGTGATTTTTATATATGTAGTGGCTACAGGCAACGAAGATGACGAAGATGCGATAGCGATGAAGATTCCTATCTATGAAGTGCCGTGGAGCTAGGATAGCTATTAGTGAGAATTTCTCACCTTTCAATTTCATTTTCTAGTTATATATATACTAGGATGCAGACGGTGCTTAGTAGCACCCGACACAATCGTTCACAGACCATGGACTTGTTTGTTTGGTTGCATAAATTAGTTAGATGATTTGATTTGAATTTGGATTGGTTGGTGAAATGAAATTGATTTGATTGATGTGTGAATGGCGTGGGCCTTCACTAGACCGGTGATAAAGCTAGGCCTCGTCCTGTTTCTAGTATCGTGCCGTTATGCCGCCGAAATTTTCTAAAATATGTTAGAAAAATAAAAATATGATTTTTATTGAATAAATGAACTGAATAGAAATTCATATGTTGAAATAAAATGTTTTATCGTTAAAAATATAATTTTTAACGTGAAAGTGAATGAAATAAAATATTCATTTACAAACCAGACGATTTGTCTGTGTACACCAATTTGTAGGACATTGATTGGGTCGATAAATTTTACACATCGCCCAACTGCACGAATAAAATCTGTGTTTGATTGTTTGAAACCCTACACGGGTGTTGGGATGAAATTTAAAGTTCACTCATCCTGACTGATTAAATATGTCGATCGATTGATTGACAGGCTGTTATAAGCGTTAGATATCTATATTTGATGCTTATACAGTGTAGTGCACTTTGGTTGATGGTTGATTATTTTTCAATGCTATTATATACATGTGATGTATGAAAATCCATATAATTAACATTATATGGTGATTGATTGGGCCTCATTCCAATTTAGAAGATAAAGAATATTATAAAATAAAGGTTCATGTGTTACTCATCCGTTGAGATTAGTCATGTGTTGAACGAAATATTTTTATAATAAAATTTACATCTTTACCAATATAAAATAAAGGTTCATGTGTTACTCATCCGTTGAGATTAGTCATGTGTTGAACGAAATATTTTTATAATAAAATTAACATCTTTATCAATATAAAATAAACGTTCATGTGTTGACTGTACTCATCCGTTGAGATTAGTCATGTGTTGAACGAAATAATTTAACAAAAATAGTCACACGTGGACGGTACTCATTCATTGAGATTAGTCGTGTGTTGACAAATAGAAATATTTGAAATAGAATATTTGAAAATAGAAATATATGAAGCCGTGTTGATTAGATTGACGCCATTTTGACGTGAACGATATTTATATCAATTTTATTTCGAAATGAATTGAATATATAACGATTTCGAAATGAATTGAATATATAATGATTTCGAAATGAATTGAATATATAACGATTTCGGAATGAATTGAATATATAACGATTTCGAAATGAATTGAATATATAACGATTTCGAAATGAATTGAATATATAGCGATTTCGAAATAAATTGAATATATAGTGATTTCGAAATGGATTGAATAGAAAACTAATTTGAATTGAATCGATTAGAAAACCAATTTGAATTGAATTGAATATATAACGACTTCGAAATGAATTGAATAGAAAACGACTTCGAAATGAATTGAATATATAACGATTTCGAAATGAATTGAATATATAACGATTTCGAAATGAATTGAATATATAACGATTTCGGAATGAATTGAATATATAACGATTTCGAAATGAATTGAATATATAACGATTTCGAAATGAATTGAATATATAGCGATTTCGAAATAAATTGAATATATAGTGATTTCGAAATGGATTGAATAGAAAACTAATTTGAATTGAATCGATTAGAAAACCAATTTGAATTGAATTGAATATATAACGACTTCGAAATGAATTGAATAGAAAACGACTTCGAAATGAATTGAATATATAACGACTTCGAAATGAATTGAATATATAACGAATTTGAATTGAATTGAATATATAACGATTTCGGAATGAATTGAATATATAACGACTTCGAAATGAATTGAATATATAACGACTTCGAAATGAATTGAATATATAACGACTTCGAAATGAATTGAATATATAACGACTTCGAAATGAATTGAATAGAAAACGACTTCGAAATGAATTGAATATATAACGACGTCGAAATGAATTGAATATATAACGATTTCGAAATGAATTGAATATATAATGACTTCGAAATGAATTGAATATATAACGACTTCGAAATGAATTGAATAGAAAACGACTTCGAAATGAATTGAATAGAAAACGACTTCGAAATGAATTGAATATATAACGACTTCGAAATGAATTGAATATATAACGACTTCGAAATGAATTGAATATATAACGACTTCGAACTGAATTGAATATATAACGACTTCGAAATGAATTGAATATATAACGACTTCGAAATGAATTGAATAGAAAACGACTTCGAAATGAATTGAATATATAACGATTTCGAAATGAATTGAATATATAACGAATTTGATTTGAGTAGAAAACGAATTTGATTTCAATTGAATATATAACGAATTTGATTCGAATAGAAAACCAATTTGAATTGAATCGAATAGAAAACGACTTTGGAATTGAATTGAATTGAAAACGAATTCAAATTGAATTGAAAGCGAATTGAAATGAATTCAAATTGAATTGAAATTTGAATTGAATAGAAATGAATTTTAAAACGAATTTATAAAGAAGAATTCAATTTTGATTTGAATTGAAATGGAAGTTGAAATTGTTTTTGAAACGAATTCAAAACTATTAATAAAATTCGTTTTGAATGGTAATCGACGAAATATATAATATATATATATATATTATATATATATAATGGCCTGAATAGAACGCGCCGCGCCGCGGTAGTTTGTGAATTTCGACCATTTATTTCAAACGGACATTACGGGAGATCCGACCGTCGGATTCTCCTAAAACCGGAACCATTGGGTTCGTATCGAAAAGAGCTTTCTAACGAATATTAGAAATTCAAAATCTAACAGTTGGATTTGGAGATACGTCCAAATCAAATTCGAAAAAGGTCGCTATAAGTGCAGTTTGATGGCCGTTGATGGAAATCGACTGTACGGGCCTTCATAAAATTATTAAAAATATCAATAATTTGTCTAAAATCATAAGAAATGATTTGGGAAAATTTGGGATGAAAAATTCCATATTTGAAAAGATAAAAATAGATTTTTATTGAAATGAACTAGATTGAACTAAATTTAAAACCCGGGTTTTTGTTTTTAAATAAATAAATTAGATTTAAAAATGGGTTTTAAATAATTGAAATTTCTAATATATTTGATTGGATTTAAATGGGTTTATCGTGAACTGTGTTTTATAACACTAGTTCTTTAACCCGATAATAAATAGAATGTGATTTGGGTTTGTCGTGAACTGTGTTTTAAATAACACCTAGTTCTTTAACCCAGTAAAAGGAGTTTTAACGAATCTGCAATTAGATTGAAATGTAAATTTGTAATCTAAATTATCAAATTTAGAAAATGAGCGAGAACGGAGTATTACCAGTTTTGCTCCAAAGCGATAGTTAAATCTTTAATTAGATTTGAACGTGAAATGGTAATTGATTTTACCGATAAAACCACGGTGTTAGATATGGAGTATCACCAGTTTTGCTTCATGGAATGAATAGGTTGGGATTGGGAAATAAAATAAATAATTACTTCGGTGTGGTTCGCTAATCTCGACTAGTTTAGAAAAACCATAATTTGGTTTGAAACGACATCCAAAGGAAGATTACAGGATAAATTTTAAAGAATTTATCTTGGATAAAATTAATGGGAACCTTTCCCTAAGAATGTGGAATTTAGAAACTAGCTGTAGGTTGGCTAAGAAGAATGGTTTCCTGGGTATTGATCTGATGTTGGTTTCGGCCTTCGGGGTTAATGTTTGGGAAATTGTTCTCTTGCTAATTTGCGGTTAGTGACTAATGAATTGGAATGAGGCGTATGTTGTGTTTGTGTAACATTTGTTTTAATATACGCGGGTTGTTTGGAAAGTCCGGGTTTATACCCATTTTGAATAACCGATTCGACGATAAGTCGAAGATGAAGACGATGGTTGAAGACCGGAAGTCTTCACATCGTTTGGATCATTACTGACGATCCTGATTGGGCAGTACACCCAAGAGGATGGAAATAGTTGGTGGTCGTCCAGACGTACTTGGAGATGGATGGATATGCGAGGAAAGTGCCTCCGGTTTCGTTCAGACCCAGAACGGACTTGTAAATGGATTGTATGTCTGACATTGGATTTTATTCTGTGTTGATTGATTTCTATTAAATATACATCTGTTTGGCGGCGGAGAATTTATTCTTTTGCTTAACGCCCTTCTCTGAGACGTACGAGCTCAGAGGTTGTATATCGATGGACATCAGTCGCATGGCATGAATTGCCTGTGTGGCACGCTAAGATGCAATGATCAAGGCTTTTGTTGAAAAGCAAAGTCTTGTGGTTGATGATCAAAGCACGCCTACGTGGCAGCTTTGTGTATAACGTGAATTCGCGAGCCTCACACCTCGGTATGAGTTAAAAACGGGATACGGACTGCAGGGAGAGCACGACGTTTCTTTCTAGCTTTGGTGGTGTCAGTGACTTACCAGCCCTGACATATATATACTTTTCACCTTTGTGGTTGTTGGATGAGGCGCCTCGATTATAGGTCTGTAAGGACCGGGAAACGTGTGTTCAGGAATACAATCCTCTAACGTAAGTGAGGACCGGCCCTGAAGCATCCAGGGGTTGCCTAGAGTGCGTAGCCCCGAGGCATTTGCTAGAGTGTCTCGAACGCGGAGAGGAGCTTGCCCCTTGCCTCGACTCATGACGGAAATCCAATTTCCAATACGTGTATTGCGGTTTCAATTGTAGAACTAGTATGGCGACATAGTAGCATGGGATACTATGCCGTCTATGATTTATATTTATGATTGAAATTGTTTTGACACTATACACTTATTATAGTATCAAATGATTTGTTTTAAACGTACCAAGCATGTTTGGCTGTTATAAGGTAAAACCCTATCCTCCGGCTTGCGTTGCATTGTGTGATGGGACCTGGGTCTTATAACAGCTTCATTTTTCAAAAAAAAAACATTGCGTTGTTTATTCTTTGCACTGGTATTCTTGGGAGGAAACCCGTTCCGTGTTATACGGCGTGGTCCCTTGAATTACTCTCTTTTACAGTAAAGTTTAAAGAACTGTTTTAGTTCTCACACCAGTCACATGACTGACCTAGAGTTTATTATTTTAACCTAAACTCTGGGTGCACCTATTTTCTGCACGGGCAGCTAGTAGTTTTGGTTTTGCAGATTTATATTCACAGGATCCTGGTTTACAGCTGGAATGATATCCGGAAAGCTCTGTATCCGTATATCACCTTCAGTTGTGCTTTGTATTATTTTCCGCTGCTATGTAATTTATTGTAATCTCTGATATTTATCGAATGTAATTTATTAAATTATACTCTGTATATTCTTGTATCTGATGGAATTGTTGTAATAGCAATGAAATGTTCTTCTGTTTGTGTTCTGATTTGTCCTGTTCTCAAACGATCAGGGATTTCAAACGGTCTAGATCGGTTTAACGACTGATTCGGACCGAGCGAATTTCCTGGCCGTCACATCTCTTTATTCAAATTCTATATTCAATTCTATTTGAATCTTCTATATTCAAATTCTATATTCAAATCTATTTGAATTCTCTTTATTCAAATTCTATATTCAATTCTATTTGAATCTTCTATATTCAAATTTCAAATTCAATTCTATGCATTATTTATAAACAACGTTTATAACTTCACTTAAAATCCCTGTAGTGACCCGAATTTCTTATAGGTTAATTTTAAATATTTAATGCATATTTAAATATCAAGTTGATAATATAAATGAATATTTATATTAAGTTATTAATTTAATAATCAATTTCGATTTAATATCGAATATATTAAATCATCGTAATGCGAAAATATAATTCAGTTCGAGATTTAAAACTGAAATAAATACAGTTCAAACTTCTGTTTAAATTAGTATAATAATATTAAATTATTATCGAAGTATTTAAATGGTTTGAAATTTAATTTATATCAATTTAAATTAAATATCTGTTCTGGATGATCGAACTGGACTTCGATACTTATCCCAGTGGGTTCAGAATAGTGGTTTTACCCTAGAATGGATAGTTGTTCGGTTCAGATAGGAGTTCAGAATCAACGTAATGATTTAAATTAGATATCGATTTAAAAACCAACTAAAATAAATATATATTTATTCATTTAATTTCTTCTATGACCACTAATCAGTTCCACTGATCGGATAAAAGAAAAATATTTCGACAGTATAAGTTGATCTCATATACCCGTCTACTGTCATAAGAGTTGTATGTAGGAACCAAATTTATCATAAATATGTAAATTAGAGAAAGCTAGAGATATATGTTTATTAATGAAGTGATGCACCTATTTAAGATTCAATGCAATTATATTCTTTTTCTTCTATTACCACAAATTAAAAACAGCCGTGCTCCTTTCATGCCCACAATTCAAAACAACACCGTGCTCCTTTCCTCTCCACAAATCAAAATCAAACGTGGGCCTCTCTTTTCCATCCCTTCCTTTTTATAAAACCGCAAAACCCAATTGGTCCTTCCGATTCTTCTTCTTTGTTTTTCTTTCTTTCTTCCAGTATAAAAAATCGAAATGGCCACTAAAATCAAAACCAAATTTCGAGTCGATCGCGAGTGGAAACGGTGAACAAATCAATCATCACGAGATCTGGGGGGAGCTCGACATCACCGGAGACCTACGGTTGATCATAGACTGACTCGCGATGGAGTTTGAAGATGGATTTCGATTTAGGGACAAAATTGTGGAAGTCCGACGGCCTGTTGGGTATCGGAGGGGATTTGAAGTTGAACGCGATAAGTGGGAGAGTGCGACAGTGGTAATTTATGATAGTTCGACACTATTTCCGGCGATAATCACTACGATTTCCAAAAGGGTTGGAACTGGTTTGAATCGCAGCTTTGTGAAGCTCGGTGTTGGAGATGTCGCTAGTTTTGGGAATGGTGCGATCTGAACTTGGGAGGTATCAGGTGTCGGATATTGGTCATGGAGTTCAATAACGCTCCTGCGAGGAAGAACTGATGATGTCCGACTTCGTTTTGAGGGATCTCAATGTCGCCCAGTTCAAGATAAACGGTGGAGAAGCAGTTGAATGACATACAGGATGGCAGTGATAGGGGAAGTAACAGATTTTGGTTCTGTCTACTGTTGGAATTCAAATTGGGCTTTACTGCAAATCAAAGTGACACTGTTTAACAGGGATTTTAAGGTAATCTAAATAGGCAACTTTTCTTAAAGAAATCTTTAAGTATATTCGAATTTGTTTGGTCAATTATAAAATAAATCTCGAATTCAAATGGAATCAGATAGAGTTTGTTCGCTAAGCTCATATGGACTTAAGCTTGCAAAGAAATTGGGTTGATATTTTTGGAATTTATTCAAAGTGATTTGGAATGTTTCGGGTCTATTCAAATCAACTAAAAGCGTATCGGATCTGCAAATGAAATAACTGTGAGTAAATCTCACATGGTTGTTTAGAATTATTTTTATATCGTTAAAAATAATTGTTATGCTTGTTTGAATGTTGTTTGGTTGATTTAAATATATATAGTTATTTAGGGTTGACTATTATATATATATTTGGTTGATGATTGGATTGATTCCTGCAGTCTCATTAGCGGATGCCCGCAGTTTCATTGCGGATGATTTCCCTATGCGCCCCACAAATATATATTAGTGGATGACCTTCATACCGCGATATCCTGCCTTGAAGCAGGATGGGTATTACTATGTTGACTAACGTCTGTGGATGCAGAAAAACGGGTTGGAGGGATCCAACTGGGTCCCTCAAAAATATATTATATGTTTGTTGTTTGTTTGATTTCATATATATTCATATATGATGTGTTAAAAATCAAATGATTTAAAATTGGTTGATTTGATTGTTTAAAATATCACTGGGTTAAGTGATAATTTATAAAAAAAAAATATCCTGAAAGGAGTATTTGAGATGAATAAGGGAAATTCTATTTTTCTAATATAGAATTTGAATTTTTAAATAGATTTGAAAAATAAACTTATTTTGAAATAAAACAAGTGGTTTCTTTATAAACAAAGTTTATAAATAGTTCTTTTATAAATGAAGTTTATAAATGAAGTGAAAAGAATTATCATTGGATAATTCAGAAATAAAAATACAAGTCTGAAATTGGAAATCTATTTTCCAAAAGTAGAAATATCGATTTCAAAAGGAATTGAAATCGAGATTTGTTTAAAGAATAAATAAATGATGTTTGAAAATAGGATTTGAATGTAGAAATTCAAATGGGAATTTAAACAATTGGATTTGAATATAGAAATTCAAACGGGAATTTAAACTATAGGATTTGAATATAGAAATTCAAATGGGAATTTAAACTATAGATTTGAATATAGAAATTCAAATGGGAATTTAAACTATGGAATTTGAATATAGAATTCAAATGGAATTTAAACAATAAAATTTGAATAAGAGAAGTGAAATAGAATTTGAATATAGAATTCAAATGGAATTTAAACAATAGAATTTGATATATAGAATTTGAATAATAGAAGCGAAATGGAGTTTAAATATAGAATTCAAATATTAAAAGAGAAATAGACTAGAGAGTTAATTAACAAATTGAGTTAAAACGATTGGTATAGTTAAAATAGATTGGGCAGGTATAGATATACAGGAGACAGGTATGGAATAAAGTGTTAGAAGAGATATAGATAGAATGCCCGACAAAAGGTATGTATTTTATTCATATATGAGATTTTATGCACTGTATCGGCTAGCCGCTTGGCTTTTCTTTTTCTTTTTGGATTGGTGAGGGCCATGGGAGGCTATTTAAAATATCCCGATGCTCCCGGTACAAAGGAGGTTATGGCGAATTTTTCCGGGAATTTAAGGAGTTAGATTATTTTTAAGATAATGTGATAGCTAGGATTCTATATATCGATATATATAGAAGTCGATAAGGAAACAAACTTAGAAATAGAATAGTATAATATTAAAAGAAGACTAGGAATAAAATCTAGTAAGAATAGAAATAGAAAGTGTATATGTGTTTAAAAGTGAAGAATTAGTTGTATGGTATTGATTATTCGAGTAAGTAGTCATATCTGTTTTGACATTATAAATGTTATTCAGTCAAGGTCTGAGAGGTAGTTATACCCCAACTTGATTGATTTCATTATTAACAAATAAATAGTAAGATTTCAGGCTCAAAGATCAATGTTGGATAAGAGTTAGTTGAATATAGTATTTGAGTTGTCGTAACGATGTTTTACACAACATCCGTTTTAACCCAAATAAGTGTAAGCTTGGAAATAGAATAATAAATATTTCCTAAGTATAGAAATAAACGAGATCGGAAAAGAGATAAGTAATTGGAATATTTCCCAATTATAAATAGCATATATTTTCTAAAGTTAGAAAATAAAGGAAGGCAATATTCAGAAATGTTTTCCAAATAGCGTAAAAGGCCAATATGGTTATTGAAAATATTTGGTTAACAAATATTGATAAAGAAATAGAGAAGTGATTTAATTAATGGAATATTAATTAAGGGCTCAGTGATTTTTTGATAATTGGATGAACACTTGTTTTCTTCGATAGTTAAATCATCGACTATCGAAACACTAGCTTTTATTCGATAGTTAAATCACAGACTATCGAAGTTTTGACCATCGTTGTCAATATGGAGAGACCGGTTGGATTATTATCCAAAGAACCACTCCGTATTGGCATAAGCGTTGCGAATAATATATGCCAAAGAAAATCGAAGACGGAGTAAAGCGCAAGGGCTATTGTATAAGTCTTAGATAACAGTACCTAAGATGGATGTACTGGATAGTGCCTTCGGTTCATCGTGTTCCTGGATGACTTGTATGGACGGATGTCTGACAGAGTATTTCCAGACGATCACGTATATTGATTTCTCCAACCGTACCAAGAGTGGAAGCGGAGAAGGAAACTTCTTTTAGCTAACACGTAATGTACTGTTGAGGACGTCAATCGGTGATTTGATGGATTTGACAATGTGGCATTCGAAGTGAATCTGGTGTGATGATAAAGCGTAGCTTCTAGCCTCATCAACCGGTAAATGACAGAAATCGGGCAGGTGGCATGGCTAAGTCGGTCGCTCCGAAGTAGGGTGTATAATCACCTGATCTAGAGTTTCATTTATTTCTAAAAATCTATTGTCGATATTGTCCCATTCGGGAAATGGTTGCTGATCCCAACCGTTGGTGATATACATTCGATACACTCAAGCGAAATGAGTGGTCGGTCATGTGTGGCCGGGTTGCAAGATGTTCTTGTTGAATCCAGTGTATTCCTCTCTAGAGGTACACTAGCAGAAGGTGGTTCCATACCTTGTCATAGTTGGAAATCAATTACCTAATACGTGCTTGTGGTTTTGATTGTATATATATATATATATATATATATATATATATATATATATATGGAACGTGAGATGAAAGCGTTTCTGCTAGATGATTATTATATTGTGGTTGATAGACATTATTATAATATCAAAAGGTTTTTGATATAAAGATAATTTGGATTCTCATAAGGGAAAACCCCTTCCATTATACGGCGTGGTCTTATGAGATATCATTTACCTGCTTGAACTGTTTTAAACTGTTTTACTCATACCAATCCCATGACTGACCCGTAGTTTATTCTGTTTTTTTTCTAAACTCTTGAGTGCCCAATTTTGTACGGGCAGTTAAGTAGTCGGGATTTACAGATATATCTGAAGAGCTGGAGCAGGAGGCTTCAGGATCATATAGCTATAGTTTATTTCCGCTGTGTTGTAATTGCTATACTTTGATAATGATGTATATTCAAATACAGATGTATATTTCAAGTTATGTTCTATATATATATATATATATATATATATATATATATATATATATTATGTTATTCGTTCCGCTGTGAGGTTCGTGTTACTCTGATGTTGTGTTCTTCTTCTGTTCTAAGTTTCTATCTTATCTTTCCTCACCCTCTATCTTCTTTCTATTAATTTCCTGATTTCCAGTGCAATTTGGGGTGGGACTTGTGTTATTTAGTCAGCTCAAATTGGACCGGATTTTTGGGTCATTACAGTTGGTATCAGAGCTTAGGTTGAGCGAATACCTAGGCTTGTTGGAATGTGCTCATTAGAGACAGGATCAGTAGTATCCTAGAATGAGTTGAGTGTGTATATATATACGAGAGAGCGTATTTGTTATTTGATATAAAAACTGTTTTATATTGTGTTGACTAGTCTGTTGAGTGAATAGTGAATTCTGATCGAATCGTGGGATGCCACGATATCGATAGGAGTTTATAAACACTTGAACAGAAGATTGGACACGATATTGTTTTTAAATAGTTGAGTTGATTGTTAGGATTATAATCAAATTAGATTTTAAAAAATAAAATAGTTATATATAACCAATAGAATTTGTATATGATTAAAAACATATACAAATGTGATAAATTGAAATTGAATTCCAACCAGAATTCAGAATTCAGAATTTAAAATTTAAAATCCTGGGAAGTTGGAAAATATTTTCCGAATTTTATTAAAATAATATAGCTTCAATTAGGAAGGATTTTTGAATAAAAATCATTTGAATGGATTTTGAATATGATAAAGCACTAAACTCACTTCAGTGGCTGGGAAATAATTCTGATGATGGTCGCAACATCATCAGTGTTCATTTTCGAGTTTCTAAGTGATGAATTGCTGCCTTAGAAAAGATTTTGATGGAAATTTGTTTGAAAAGAAACAAGTTGTTTGAAAATTCAAATGTTTTGAATTTGAGATAGATATAAATATATGTATATATTTATATTACTTCAAAGGAATTTTGAAATGGGAATTGGAATATAGAATTCAAATAGAAGTGAAACGGAATTTGAATATAGGATTTCAAATAGAAGTGAAATAGATCGGAAATATTATGTTGAAATGGAAAAATGGATTTGATATATATTAAAAATATATCAGAATGGAGTTGAATTTATTATAAACAAAGTTAAAACGTTTATATTTATAAATATAATTAAAACGAGCTCGCCGTAGCGTGGCAGTTCGTAAATTGGCGATTTGAACTTCAGTTTAGTATACAGAACTCAATTGAAGTCGGAATTCTTTGAAACAAGAATCGTTGGGACCGGTTGAATAATAGTTTTCTAATGAAAGAGAAAAATATGGATTTCGTCGTATAGATTTTGAGTTATATCAAAATCAAATTTTTAGAAAGGCAGCGCCAGAACCATTATAAAACCATAACGGTTTAATTAAATAAATAAAATGATTTTTAGGAAATAAACTCCGAATTGGCATTAGAAAAATCCAGACTGGAGATATAAAATAAATATGAACTCCAGTGAAGTAAGTGAAATGATTTTTAAGACAAAAATCATATTTTAAATGGTTAAATAGAATTAACTAAATTGGAGAATAATTAGTTAAAGGAAATTTGAATCGAAATTGGGTTTTTGGATAAGTGAAAGAGATTGAGAATTTATATTCAAAATCGAATATATAACTCGAGTTGAAAATATAATTAGATTAGTTTATAATTAAGTTGACATATATTTGGACAAGTTATATTCAAATAAAAAGGGTGAAATAGGCAAAACGGTTAATTAGCAACTAGTTAATGGGAATTTGAATGATTGAAATTAAATTTAACTTAAGTAAGTTAAATGGATCGAAATGAATAAACTGAGTAAAATCCATGTGAATGAAATATGAATTGGGTGTGAATAAAGGAAATATATTTGTAACACAAATACAAAGGAAGTTATGTGCAAACAAATAGAAGGAGAAATATTTGTAAAAACATTTACAAATAGAATTTAAAAGGAAATATTTGTAAAACATTTACAAATAGATTAAATGGAAATATTTATTTATAGAAAATAAATAGAATTTTATAAATGAGATATTTATTTGTTAAATAAATAGAATTTAATCAAAGGAATATTTAGAAGATAAATAGAAAATGGAAATCTGTTTTTAACAGATAAATAGAAAAGATAAATTTATAAATAACAGTTTATAAATTAAATTAAATATTTATCATTCGATAAATGGAATATATAAGTCTGAACTTATATAGAGAAGAGATATTGGTTTTTAACATCGATAGTTTTAAATAGAAGGGGTACACAACACTTGTATAAGTGAAGTAACGTTATTAAAGAGAACATTTATAAAGTGAAAAACCGTTACTAAAAGTAAATCTTTATAAATGAATAAACGTTATCTAATAGGAGTTATTCGAATAGGAGAAGTCGATTAGAGTTAGAAATAATTGATTAGAGTTAGGATAAATCGATTAGAGTAAGAATTAACCAGTTAGAGTTAATCAGTTAGGGTTAATCCAAAGAGTTAATTGAATAGTAGTTATTCAATTAGAATTTATCGAATATTTGTTATTCAAATTAAGAGTTAACCAGATAGAGTAAATTGAACATAGTTAATCGAATTAGGATTTAATTGAATGTTAGTTATTCAATTAAAGTTGATCGAATATAGTTATTGAGATAGAGTTAGTCAAACATAGTTACTCAGGATAAGTTGTTATTTCATACGACTGCTAGCGAAATTCGCAGGGCTGCAGATAGCCTAGGGCGGTCAGATGTTTCCTGGGGGAATCAGGCGTAACCATTGTGATCGCTGCGATCTAGAGTCAAGCGAATGGAGTTAAATCGAATATAGTTTATTCGAATAGAATTAAAGGGGTTATCGAATATAGCTTATTCGAAAGGAGTTAAGCGAAAAAAGCTAATCAAATAGAGTTAATTGATAAGAGTAAATTGAATAGAGTAAATCGAATATAGTTTATTCAAAGAAAGGTTTTCGAATCTAGTTATTCGAAAGAGAGATTATCGAATATAGTTATTCGAAGGGAGGAGTTATCGAATAGGGATTTATTCGAAAGAGAGTTACGTAAGGAAGTTTGAAATGTTGAGTATCAACATAAATAAGTTTTGAAAAGATAAATGGGTTTGTAGCACTTTTTCTACCTTAGCAATTTCGAGGACGAAATTATTTTAAGTGGGGAAGATTGTAATGACCCGGATTTCTTATGGGTTAATTTTAAATATTTAATACAGATTTAAATATCAAGTTGATAATATAAACGAATATTTATATTAAGTTATTAATTTAATAATCAATTTCGATTTAATATCGAATATATTAAATCATCGTAATGCGAAAATATAATTCAGTTCGAGATTTAAAACTGAATTAAATACAGTTCAGACTTCTTTTTGAATTAGAATAATAATATTAAATTATTATCGAAGAATTTAAATGGTTTGAAATTTAATTTATATCAATTTAAATTAAATATTTGTTCCGGATGATCGAACTGGACTTCGATACTTATCCCAGTGGGTTCAGAATAGTGGTTTTACCCTAGAATGGACAGTTGTTCGGTTCAGATAGGAGTTCAGAATCAACGTAATGATTTAAATTAGATATCTATTTAAAAACCAACTAAAATAAATACATATATTTATTTATTTTCTTCTATGACCACAAATCAGTTCCACTGATCGGAGAAAAGAAAAATATTTCGACAATATGAGTTGATCTCATATACCCATCTACTGCATAAGAGCTGTATATAGGAACCAAATTTATCATAAATATGTAAATTAGACAAAGCTAGAGATATATGTTTAATAATGAAGTGATGCACCTATTTAAGATTCAATGCAATTATATTATTTTTCTTCTATTACAACAAATTAAAAACAGCTGTGCTCCTTTCATGTCCACAATTCAAAACAACATCGTGCTCCTTTCCTCTCCACAAATCAAAATCAAACGTGGGCCTCTCTTTTCCATCCCTTCCTCATTATAAAACTTCTTTGTTTTTCTTTCTTTCTTTCAGTAGTAAAAATCGAAATGGCCACTAAAATCAAAACCAAATTTCGAATCGATCGCGAGTGGAAACGGTGAACAAATCGATCATCGCGAGATCTGGTGGGGAGCTCGTCATCACCGGAGACCTACGGTTGATCAAAGACTGACTCGCGATGGAGTTTGAAGATGGATTTCGATTTAGGGACAAGACTGTGGAAGTCCGACGGCCTGTTGGGTATCGGAGGGGATTTGAAGTTGAACGCGATAAGTGAGAGAGTGCGACAGTGGTAATTTATGATAGTTCGACACTATTTCCGGCAATAATCACTACGATTTCCAAAAGGGTTGGAACTGGTTTGAATCGCAGCTTTATGAAGCTCGGTGTTGGAGATGTCTCTAGTTTTGGGAATGGTGCGATCTGAACTTGGGAGGTATCAGGTGTCGGATATTGATCATGGAGTTCAATAACGCTCCTGCGAGGAAGAACTGATGATGTCCGACTTCGTTTTAGGGGATCTCAGTGTCGGCCAGTTCAATATAAACGGTGGAGAAGCAGTTGAATGACATACAGGATGGCAGTGATAGGGGAAGTAACAGATTTTGGTTCTGTCTACTGCTGGAATTCAAATTGGGCTTTACTGCAAATCAAAGTGACAATGTTTAACAGGGATTTTAAGGTAATCTAAATAGGCAACTTTTCTTAAATAAATCTTTAAGTATATTCGAATTTGTTTGGTCAATTATAAAATAAATCTCGAATTCAAATGGAATCAGATTCATATAGAGTTAGTTCGCTAAGCTCATATGGATTTAAGCTTGCAAAGAAATTGGGTTGATATTTTTGGAATTTATTCAAAGTGATTTGGAATGTTTCGGGTCTATTCAAATCAACTAAAAGCGTATCGGATCTGCAAATGAAATAACTGTGAGTAAATCTCACCTGCTTGTTTAGAATTATTTTTATATCGTAAAAAATAATTGTTATGCTTGTTTGAATGCTGTTTGGTTGATTTAAATATATATAGCTATTTAGGGTTGACTATTATGTATATATATTGGGTTGATGATTGGATTGATTCTCGCAGTCTCATTAGCGGATGCCCGCAGTTTCATAGCGGATGATTTCCCTATGCGCCCCACAAATATATATTAGTGGATGACCTTCATACCGCGATATGCTGCCACAAAGCAGGATGGGTATTACTATGTTGACTAACGTATGTGGATGTAGGAAAGCAGGTTGGAGGGATCCAACTAGGTCGCTCAAAAATATATTATCTGTTTGTTGTTTGTTTGATTTCATATATATTCATATATGATGTGTTAAAAATCAAATGATTTAAAATTGGTTGATTCGATTGTTTAAAATATCACTGGGTTAAGTGATAATTTATAAAAAAATATCCCGAAAGGGGTATTTGAGATGAATAAGGGAAATTCTATTTTTCTAATATAGAATTTGAATTTTTAAATAGATTTGAAAAATAAACCTGTTTTGAAATAAAACAAGTGGTTTCTTTATAAACAAAGTTTGTAAATAGTTCTTTTATAAACGAAGTTTATAAATGAAGCGAAAAGAATTATCATTGGATAATTTAGAAATAAAAATACAAGTGTGAAATTGGAAATCTATTTTCCAAAAGTAGAAATATCGATTTCAAAAGGAATTGAAGTCGAGACTTGTTAAAGAATAAATAAATGAAGTTTGAAAATAGGATTTGAATATAGAAATTCAAATGGGAATTTAAACTATGGATTTGAATATAGAAATTCAAATGGGAATTTAAACTATAGGATTTGAATATAGAAATTCAAATGGGAATTTAAACTATAGATTTGAATATAGAAATTCAAATGGGTATTTAAACTATGGAATTTGAATATAGAATTCAAATGGAATTTAAACAATAGAATTTGAATAAGAGAAGTGAAATAGAATTTGAATATAGAATTCAAATGGAATTTAAACAATAGAATTTGATATATATAATTTGAATAATAGAAGCGAAATGGAGTTTAAATATAGAATTCAAATATTAAAAGAGAAATAGACTAAAGAGTTAATTAACAAATTGAGTTAAAACGATTGGTACAGTTAAAATAGATTGGGCAGGTATAGATATACAGGAGACGAGTATGGAATAAGTGTTAGAAGAGATATAGATAGAATGCCCGACAAAAGGTATGTATTTTATTCATATATGAGATTTTATGCGCTGTATCGGCTAGCCGCTTGGCTTTTCTTTTTCTTTTTGGATTGGTGAGGGCCATGGGAGGCTATTTAAAATATCCTGATGCTCCCGGTACAAAGGAGGTTATGGCGAATTTTTCCGGGAATTTAAGGAGTTAGATTATTTTTAAGATAATGTGATAGCTAGGGTTTTATATATCGATATATATAAAAGTCGATAAGGGAACGAACTTATAAATAGAATAGTATAATATTAAAAGAAGACTAGGAATAAAATCTAGTAAGAATAGAAAGAGAAAGTGTATATGTGTTTAAAAGTGAAGAAGTAGTTGTATGGTATTGATTATTCGAGTAAGTTGTCATATCTGTTTTGACGTTATAAATGTTATTCAGTCAAGGTCTGAGAGGTAGTTATACCCCAACTTGATTGATTTCATTATTAACAAATAAATAGTAAGATTTCAGGCTCAAAGATCAATGTTGGATAAGAGTTAGTTGAATATAGTATTTGAGTTGTCGTAACGATGTTTTACACAACATCCATTTTAACCCAAATAAGTGTAAGCTTGGAAATAGAATAATAAATATTTCCTAAGTATAGAAATAAACGAGATCGGAAAAGAGATAAGTAATTGGAATATTTCCCAATTATAAATAGCATATATTTTCTAAAGTTAGAAAATAAAGGAAGGCGATATTCGGAAATGTTTTCCAAATAGCGTAAAAGGCAAATATGGTTATTGAAAATATTTGGTTAACAAATATTGATAAAGAAATAGAGAAGTGATTTAATTAATGGAATATTAATTAAGGGCTCAGTGATTGTTTGATAATTGGATGAACACTTGTTTTCTTTGATAGTTAAATCATCGACTATCGAAACACTTGTTTTTATTTGATAGTTAAATCACAGCCTATCGAAGTTTTGACCATCGTTGTCAATATGGAGAGACCGGTTGGATTATTATCCAAAGAACCACTCCGTATTGGCATAAGCGTTGCGAATAATATATGCCAAAGAAAATCGAAGATGGAATAAAGCGCAAGGGCTATTGTATAAGTCTTAGATAACAGTACCTAAGATGGATGTACTGGATAGTGCCTTCGGTTCATCGTGTTCCTGGATGACTTGTATGGACGGATGTCTGACAGAGTATTTCCAGACGATCACGTATATTGATTTCTCCAACCGTACCAAGAGTGGAAGCGGAGAAGGAAACTTCTTTTAGCTAACACGTAATGTACTGTTGAGGACGTCAATCGGTGATTTGATGGATTTGACAATGTGGCATTCGAAGTGAATCTGGTGTGATGATAAAGCGTAGCTTCTAGCCTCATCAACCGGTAAATGACAGAAATCGGGCAGGTGGCATGGCTAAGTCGGTCGCTCCGAAGTAGGGTGTATAATCACCTGATCTAGAGTTTCATTTAATTCTAAAAATCTATTGTCGATACTGTCCCATTCGGGAAACAGTTGTTGATCCCAACCATTGGTGATATACATTCGATACACTCAAGCGAAATGAGTGGTCAGTCATGTGTGGCCGGGGTGCAAGATGTTCTTGTTGAATCCAGTGTATTCCTCTCTAGAGGTACACTAGTAGAAGGTGGTTCCATACCTTGCAATAGTTGGAAATCCATTACCCAATACGTGCTTGCGGTTTTGATTGTATATATATATATATGTGAAACATGAGATGAAAGCGTTTCTGCTAGATGATTATTATATTGTGGTTGATAGACATTAGTATAATATCAAAAGGTTTTTGATATAAAGATAATTTGGATTCTCATAAGGGAAAAACCCGTTCCGTTATACGGCGTGGTCTTAGGAGATATCATTTATCTGCTTGAACTGTTTTAAATTGTTTTACTCATACCAGTCCCATGACTGACCCGGAGTTTATTCTATTTTTTTCCCCTAAACTCTTGGGTGTCCAATTTTGTACGGGCAGTCAAGTAGTCGGGATTTACAGATATATCTGAAGAGCTAGAGCAGGAGGCTTCAGGATCATATAGCTATAGTTTATTTCCGCTGTGTTGTAAATGCTGTACTTTGATAATGATGTATATTCAAATACAGATGTATATTTCAAGTTATGTTATATATATATTATGTTATTCGTTCCGCTGTGAGGTTCGTGTTACTCTGATGTTGTGTTCTTCTTCTTCTGTTCTAAGTTTCTATCTTATCTTTCCTCACCCTCTATCTTCTTTCTATTAATTTCCTGATTTCCAGTGCAATTTGGGGTGGGACTTGTGTTATTTAGTCAGCTCAAATTGGACCGGATTTTTGGGTCATTACAACCCCACATTATATATTTATAAACAAAGTTTATAAATTCAATTCAAATCCAACATTATAAATTTATAAACAAAGTTTATAAATTCAATACTCATTTTATATATATTCAAAACAAGTTAATATTTTCTATAGTTCATTTAAAATTCAAATTCTATTTATAAAAATAGAATTCCCTTTTTAAATCTCAAATACCCTTTTTCAATATTTTTACAAATCAATATTCAAGCCCCATTGCATTTAAATACCCCAAACAATCAGTTATCAAATCACGGGATTTCTAACACATTATATATGACAGTATATATGCGAACAAATAAACAAACATATAATATATTTGTGAGGAATCCAGTTGGATCCCTCCAACCTGTTTTCCTGCATCCACAGACGTTAGCCATCATAGTAATACCCATCCTGCTTCGAGGCAGGATATCGCGGTATAGAAAGTCATCCACTAATATATTTGTGGGGCGCACAAGGAAATCATCCGCTATGGTACCGCGGGCATCCGCTAATGATACTGCAGGAATCATCCAACTACCAAACCAATATATATATATTATAATAGTCAATCCTAAGTAACTAATATATATTTAAGCAGCCATAGTAATATTTCAATGCACACAACAAATCAACAATTTTTTTAAATGCTAAAATAAATTTAACAAGTGAGATTTACTCACATTGAGTTTTATTTTCCAAACATCCAGCTCTTTGAATTATTCAAATCCCCAGCTCGTATTTCGCAACGCCAACGTGACCCTTGTTCGGTTAAATCTTGCATTCATTAGATAACGAGCCTTATATATGTATATAATTATTGAATTTTAACTCAAAATTATTTAATTTAATTACCTCTTTAATCCAATTGAGCGCACACCACCTATATCCACATTACCTTTAACACACCCAACGCCATCCTAGATCCCTGTCGACCATCACAGATCAACCTGAGACCACCAAGGGACTTCTGACCCTTTCTCTCCATACCCAGCTACAGCTTACCCGAACACCATCGACTGTTATCTTGGAACTCCCCTACTTCTAGTTTGAATTATCCCCCTTCAAGCAAGCCTGAAGCTTCCTAGCTGCATTGTCGGCTTCCCCAATCCCGAGTTTCCTCTCCAGCACCACTAAATTCCAATTCGACAGCCCCTCCACATTGCGTTCCAAGCCCATATCCGCACAAAACTCATGACTGTTGTGTACTAAAATCGAGCGACATCAATGACTTCGAAACCTACCGTGGTATCCGCTTCAGTTTGGTAACAAGACATTCGAACCTCTTGCCTGCGAGCACTCCTCCTGTGGTCGAAGTAAATCCTTGGATTGTTAAAGGGAATAGCGATTTCGATTTGCAAGAGCTTCAGCTCAAACTCAAACACCAGAAAACCACTGGTCCTCGATTTAAAGACGGCTCCATATATCGCGACTTCAATTAGCGATTTTGATTTGGAAAAGAAAACACACGGTGACCATTTTTGATTGTGAAGGGGTCTGCCCATTTTAGTTTCAATTTGCTGAAGGAATCAATGAGCAACAAGAAGGTCATGATGATTTATAGGAAAGGGTTGCGGTTTTTAAATGGAACAGCGAGATCATTTCCAATTTTTGATGTGGAGAGATGAAGGCCTTGGATAGGTTTTGAATTGAATGGAGGAAAAGGAAATTACGTGGCTTGAAAAATGGAGGGTTATTGGTTTGTATTTGTTTGCCTGAGAAAAATGAATGGAAAGAGGAGTAGACAAGGCTAACGATTTGGAGACTTCTTTTTATTTTACTATTTTTAATCCGGTGTCCTTTAATTTAAATACTCCATGATCCCGAACTCCTTTCTGAACCCAACAACTGGCGTTTCTAGGGTTTACCCACCATTCCGGACACACTGGGATAAGTCACGAAGTCCAATTCGATCATCCGGAACAGATATTAATTTAAATTGATATAAATTAAATTTCAAACCATTTAAATTCTTCAATAATAATTTAATATTATTATTCTAACTCAACTGAATTTTATACTGATCATCTGAACTGATTCAATTTAGTTATATATTTTTAAATTAAATTATTACTGCATTACAATAATTTAATTTATTCGACATTAAATCGAAATCGGTTATTAAATTGATAACTTAATATAAAATTCCATTTATATTATCCACCCAATATTTAAATCCATATTAAATATTTAAAATTAACCCATAAGAATCCGAGTCATTACAATTAATTAGTTAATAATGTAATTAATTTAAATAATCTCATTTACTTTAACTATTATTAAATAATAGAAATAAAATTCATTTCAACCATTAATAAAAATGGTTTACTTCATCATTAACCTCTACCTATTAATTTAATAAATTAATTAAAAAGGTAAATCAATTAACACAGTTGACTTGATCAACTTTAAACATGATTAACTGATTAATTAATTCCAATCAGTCCCTTTAATTTAGATTAAATAATAATATATAATTAATTTAAATGATCTCATTTACTCTGATCATTAATAAATAATAATCAATTCAATATAATCCCCTTTTAACTATTTTTAGAAACAACCAATTCCAGTTATTCGTCATTAGGTAAATTTCTACACATCCGCTTATAAAACATAAGGTTTTGCTTTACAAAAATCATTTTATAATCACTTATTAAATTACATAAATATTTGTTTTTTTATAACCAAACATCATATTTAAATTTATATAAAATTTTGAAAACAATTCAGAATCAGTTTAAAAATCGATTCCATAGATCTTTTATTATACGTCGACGGTACTTAAAGAGGCAATGTTACTTAAGTACCCAACCCGTGAAATATAAATTAATTTCACATCAAATCAAATATAACAAATCATATTGATAAACATTATCAATATCAGTAAGGAATTTCCTGCGTCGCATATTCAACATACAATATAATATCATGAATAATCAACGGTCAACTAACACAATACAAGCATCCAATTCAATTCAAATACGTTTATATTATTATAAACGTAACTAATAAGGTAAGTTAACTCAATTGGAAATAATCGTTAAAAATAACGATTTCATTTTGTTTAAATTAAACAATGTTTAATTTAAAAAATATAAAAATATCCAATAACAACTAAACAATCATCAATCAATTAATAAATAGCAAACATAGCTTACAGATATTAAAACCCAACTTATAAAAATTATACCTGGGACAACTGAGTGAGTTTAACTCACCTTAGGTTTTTCCTGCCGTTAACACGCTTGTTTTTAACTAAATTAAACAGTAATTTAATTTAATTAAAAATTTCTGTTGCTTCGAATCCTGATTAAACTTGTTCCATCTTGAAGCTCCCATCACGGTTCCAACGAAACCAACTGCGGGCAGTTCTGACTATGAACATGTGAGATATTAAATTAAAACGATTATAAAGTAATTAAATTTAAATTATACCTTAATTTTTATTTAACCAGGCCTTACCCAAATCTAATCAACTAGCGCCTACACATGGAAACCTAGACCCACGTTTAATAGTACTTCCCTGACTCTGCCTAACGTCCACCCGCCTTGCATTATTCCCATTTCCACGTTTTTCTTCTTCTTGTTTTTTATCGGACCAAGGCCCGTGTTTCAAGCCCACACCAGAATGAAACCGCACCCAAAAAACACTGCTTGCGTCACCCCTTTTAACACCGTAGCACAGTGCTTCTTCCCTTCCCATATCAGCCTCCTTCTTCCCCATATGTCGCTGCGCTCTTTTCATCTTCTCCCTTTTTTTCGAATCCACATAGTAACTTCTTTCCCCAACTCATGTTTTCAAACTTGCTGCAAATCATTCACGCCATGTCCGAACTTCAACACCTCCTCTCTTCCCGATACCTCTATGAACTTCATTCCAACGTCCAGTTGGACGAGTACAGCTTCACCAGCCTTTACGCTGGTCCGCAGCAGCCCCATCAAAGAACCCAACTCCTCACACTTCTCACACAACGCTGCTGCCTCCGGCGATGCCACCGACGTCGACTAAACCCTTGAGCACCACCAACGTAACCTTCCCCATGTACAAAATAACAACGCGCAGACACTTCTCACCACCACGCACCATTGCTCTGGCTTGAGCATCAACAGTAGGTCTCCCCTCTAGTATGTGCTCGTTCTTTTCAGACCCATCATATTTTATTATTATTATTATTGGGTTCGGATATATCCAGTTGAGAGGAAATGACAATGATTTACTCAATACAGAGGAAAGAAAAAGCAGCGAACTCATTAGCCGGAGACGTAAGAAGGAGCATGGTTTATATAGGGAGAAGAAACTGTGATAGTCAAGTTTTCGTGGAGAGCACGGTAAAAAGTTTGGCTGCCAAGGAAAATAAAATGAGCTGCTTATTTTACTTTGTCTCCACTTTTTTCTCATAGTTGTGAAAATATAAGGGGATTAGGTCAGCGTAGGGTGTTTGAAAAAAGTAGAAGCTGGTGTATGTTTCGCTTTAAATTAAAAGTAGGGTATGCTGCGTTCTTGCACTTACGCAAGTGGGTTTAGATAGGCTAGGCTTTGCATCATTTTACATTTCATTAGCTAGATGATTAGAGATTGTAGGGTAGACAACTATGCGTTCTTTCCCTTTCCAAATAGCCGTGTAGCGAGATTGATGGAAACAAGTGCTTGTTGTTAGAGTAGAATTGGCTCACTTTTAGATTGAGGTTGTACGTATGTGGGTAGGTTGCAACATACTTAAGGCTTAAGTATGAATATTTGAATATTTATTATTTTCAGTTATTATGGTTAGTCAAATTTTCAACCGCTATTTTACGTTGCCTGTTAAATACACACACCGTCATATACCAACTCCAAACACAACGAAAACAGACACACTATTACGTCTTGACGTTACGAACTCATGAAATTTATTTCGTTGAATTCCTACCCCATTTGCATACCATCGTTATTTTAATTTCAATTTATTTATCGGTTCGCGTTTAAATTTCGTCTACCGACAAAATAGCTCCGATTGATCCCAAATTGAAATTCTAACAATAACTAGCGATACATATTCCAATAAAATTTGTTCCGTCGAAAATAAAGGTGGTTTGTAAGATAAATATTTTTAACGCTTATGTCATATCGATACCATAATATAAATTAAATCCAAAAAAAATTAATTAAATAAAAATAAATTATTATTATCAAATATATCCAAATAAGATAATATATCACTTCAGATTCAACCAATATGGATTTTCAATTAAACATTAATATTTTTGAGTTAAACGATATCTAAATATACAGAAATTCCTTTTACATAAATTAAATAAAGGTTAAAATTTATCAACGAATTCCATAGCGACTATTTTAAAATTTGAATTGGACATAACTTACAATATATAAATTGAAATCTTAGTTTTTCTCTTCCATTAGAAAATTATAAACAATCAGATTCAAAAGTTTCTTATTTCATAGAATATCGACTTAAAACGGATTTCGTATATTCAATTGAAGTTCAAAACCCAATATTACGAATTGTTGCGACGTTTCGAGTTCGTTACATATTAAATATAAATTTAACCATTCAATTGTCGTTTAATTAATGAATTCAATATTAAAATCTAATAATGTTCCAAATAAAATATTTAAAACAAATTTAAATATTCGAATTCAAAGGAATGAAAAATCCGGGTCGTTACACTTATCAAAAGAAACCCATCACATACCTACTTTTCCAGTCAACGTTTTGACACAGCGTTGGCTCAATAGGTTAGAGATCGGGTAGTTCCAATGGCAGACCTGATATATCATGTTTACGCATAGCTTCTGGAGCAACTAGGTAGAGACGTGAGATTCTTCTTCGAGGTAAAACCGAACAGCAAAAAGGAGACTCCACGGTAATGAGGAGACTTCTATAAACACAAGTCGATCCAAGTCATTCAAACAGTCATCCTAAAACACAAACCAAAATAAAGGAGCCCAACAAAAACCTTCCAATCACACCACTTGACGATGGTCAGACTTCAATAGACATAAATTCACTAGGCAATGCGTAGTCAAAATCACCTGGATATCTGACAAAGCACATTATAGGTGCTATCTGAAGGTAAGTCGCGAAACTTAAGAAACAGAGGCTTAAATCTGAAGAAAAAAGTAGAACAACAAGGACACCACATGAATCAGGGAAGGGGTAGAGATAGAAAGTGGCGGTGGAAGAAAGTGTGGGCGAAAGAAATTCAGAAACAACCATTTGGAAGAAAAGGGGCCAGATCTAAATTTAGATCTGAAAATTAAATCTCGATTAAAAATTACGATGACAAAAACATAGCTTGAGCAGAGAAGGGTTGATAGTCGATGATTTGAGAGGAGCGTTTGGATTAAGGAATGATTTCATGAGAGAGCGTAGAAAGGAAGATCGAGGAATTCAAGACTCATGAGTATCAAGATATAAAGATTTTTAGAGCTCAAGATTATCAAAGTAATAGTTTATATGTAAAACTTCGGTTAGCGCTTTCAAATTTTGTTTCCAATTTTTTTTTTTCAAATTTATTTCAAATTTATTTTCAAACTCCTTTTATAAATGATTTCAAATTGTTAAGTTTTTACTTATGATTTCAAATATACATATATGTTTATAGTTGATAAAGTTTTATAATATATATATGTTTATAATATATGTTTTATAGTCTTATATCACATAATTGTTGTATATAACAATTCTATGATTTTTTTTTTGATGATAACAAACATATGTATATTATTATAAATTTGTTTGTAGTTGTACTATTATACTACATAACAGACATTATATAATATTTATATTAAAATAAATTACTACTGCACAAGAATTTATATATTCGAACAATATTTTACTAAAATATAATTTTTTATTTCTATATTTGAATAGTACATATTTCACAACTCACCTATTTGTACATCTCGGTACTACAATACATTTCAATGTAAATTTTATTTGTTACATTATTCCTCACTACAACACTTAGTCACTCAAGTTACAATTCAATTACACAGTTGTATATACATACATTTCACTCTGTCACTATTTTACATTCACTCTCTGTTATATATATATGCATTGACAGACTGACACAGTCTTGTCTTCTATCAACTTCACAGTCAATTCAGTCTTCTGCTTACCTGTCACAGGAACGCACACAACAATCTGGAACAAAAATATTTTTATATTCTAATAGATATATTTTTTATTTTAAAAATTTATTTGCCTCAGAATTTCTGTGTGTTTCTCATCATTTTTCATGACTTGATATGATTTATATAGACATCCATCTGTGTCTAGACAGTTTGTGATATTCACAGTGATACACTGTAAATACCACAAGGTAGACAGTATTTCTAGTGCTCATATTTTTTTTTGAAGATGGGTTTAATTTTATTTCTAGGCTTGTCAGCCCAAAAGAGAACATTGGACCAAGGCCATGTTACAACGTTGCAACGTCGGTTTAACTATCTGACAGTTCAACGCTTTATATCACAAAAGTTACAGAATATTCAAGATAACGTAAAACATTTCAGATCTACGCAATTCTTCTTCCACTAAGTTCATCGCGGCTGGAAAGCGAAACAACTCATGCTATACCTCGGTGTTGAATCTGTGGTGGCAACGGATCCACGTCTCTCCTTCCGCTTGTTAAAGGTACCCTTCCTCTAGTAAGCTTCTTGCTCTTCCTCAACTTCACCAGTTTCAAGTGTTGAATTGCTAATTTACTAACCAGTTCCACTATTTTTTTTTGGCTGGAACACTCAATTGTTCCTCTCCTTCCATATGCTCCTAACAGTAACTGTAAGAGCGACAACGTTCACTTTGAGCTCCTGACGCACGCTCTATCAGATGACTTCAAGGTGAGCCATAATCTCATGAATCTAAGTCTCTGTGGTGTGGTAATTGATGTATTTGCAGCAGTCTTCCCAATTTTTTTTCGAAAAGGGGCATTCAAAAAACAAATGATTTTGATTTTCTAATGTGGCTTTACATAAACTGCATGTGTCTTCTGCGATGATTCCCCATTTAAAAAGACGGTCTTTGGTCGGTAATCTATCCAGTATAATTTTATAGGTACAAAAGGCCATTTTGGGGACATTTCGTTTGCACAAATTATTTTACTCCAAGCTTTAGTAGGGTTTTTGGGTCTAGTGTCAACCCAGACTTGTTTAATATTAAAATTATTCCTTGTCCATGTCCAAATATCACTTGTAAGCTCTTCATGAATATGCATGCTCTCAATTAATCTTCTCTGGTCCTGATTGCAAGTGATATTTAAGTTCCATTGGTTGTTATGTATGATAGAGTTTACATTGCTATTTGGACAACCATAAGCAGAGTATGTGTCCCATCCTAACAAATCAATGAAGGATTTACCCTCCAGCCAAGGGTCTTTCCATAAGTAGGTCTCGTTTCCTTTTGCAATTTCTCTTCTACAATGCTTGGCTAGCACATTTCTTACACGTAGAATGGCCTTCTATGTCGAGGATACATTATTATCCTCTTTCATGGTCCAGAAGTTGTCTCTTAGATATCTCCCATTCATCCATCTAGCCTAAAGCCCTTCATTATTAATGATTCTCCATGCTTATTTCGGTGTAAAAGCTTCTCTCATTACTCTTATGCTTCTTAAGCCCACACCCCCCTTCTTCTTTCGGTTTGCAAAGCTCTTCATATTTTATCTTGTGTAAACCCTCTCTCCAAATGAAATCAACACCAACTTTCTCAATTTTTTCAATAGATGCATCATGGAGTTGAAATGTTTGCAACTAGAAGTTCACCTTAGCATGTATTATCGTGTGAACGAGTTCTATGCGTCCCGCAAAAGGATAGCAACCTTGAACTCTAACCATAGAGTCTATCTCTTATGCTCGAAATGAGTCCTGTGCACTCCCTATCAGTTATTTTATTGGAAGAAAGTGGAACTCCCAAGTATTTCACTGGGAGTTCCCCCTCTTGTACTTGCAGCTCTTCTAGTATACTGTTCTTAATTCGACATGTTCTATTGAAGTAGCAATTAGTCTTCAATTCATTCACTTTTAGACCACAGTATTCCTCCAGTTTGTTAAAGATGTCCTTAACCCTTCTGGCCGAGTCTCCTCTCACTTTGATGCATATAAGCAGGTCATCTACATACAATAAGTGGCTTATGCTTGGCTGGAAATTGTACAGTTGTACCCACTGTTTGTGCACTGCAATCTCCATTTGTAGCATGAAAAACTCCACGGCCACCGCAAATAAATATGGTGACAGTGGATCACCTAGCCTTATGCCCCTGTTGCTGCCAATAAAGCCTTTAGGAATGCCATTGATTATAGAAAACGTGGGGGTATTTAGGCAATCACTATTGAGGTCAACAATTTTGTCTTGGGAATTCCATGCATTTCAACATATATACTATAAAATGTCTGTTTATCTTGTCATATGCTTTATTGAAGTCAACTTTCAAACACTATGGTTAACCCCCTGCTTATTTAAATTTCTAATAAGCTCATGAGCAAGGAGAGAGTTCTCTGAGATGCTTCTACCTTTGATGAATGCACTTTGACATTCGGCAATTAGATCTGACAGAATTAATTTCAGCCTGTTGCAAAGCATTTTGCTAATGATTTTATAGATGACATTATAGCATGCTATAGGTCTGTAATCTGCAATACTAGTGTGTTTGCCACATTTAGGAAGAAGACATATGAAAGTATGATTAATTTCTTTTAGTATCAAACCAGAATTGAAGGTTTCTTGTATGGCTAATGTAAGCTTGTCTTTCAGTTCGTGCCAGTGGACTATGAAGACACAGAGCCAAGCCCATCGGGCCCCAGCGACGAATCAGTGTGGATGGAACTTATCGCATCCCAGGATTCTCGCTCAATGACACTACACACCAACAGTCTTCTGCCTCTTGCACTCACCAGTCGTCTGGTAATAATATGGGGTAAGACTTCTATAGTATTTCCATTATATTGCTCTTGAAAGTAAAGTTTGGCTTCCTCTTCAAATTTATTCATGTCCATACTATAGTTACCACTTTGGTCATACATTTGCATATTATAGTTGGCATTTTTCCTGACCGACATTTTTGTGTAGAAGAACTTCGTACACTCATCTCCTTTTGTTAGCCATTTTTCTTTCTCCTTCTGCTTCAATTCGATGGCTTTCATGTGAAGCAGTGCTTTTAGTTTAGATTGCGCATCATAGTACTGCTTCCAAGTTTTATCTGGATTGTCCCCTTCTTCAATTTTATGCAAAAGTTCCTCATTTAGCTTTGCTAGAATAATGTAGTCATCATGGGCTTTGGGTCTAATTTTCTTTCACTTTTTAAGTCTATCTTTGGATCTTTTAAGGAATTTCACTAGCTGATACAAGTGGCTATCATCTGATTGAACCAGATCTTAACTGCATTTTGATAGCCTTCAATCAGATGCCAGTCATTTTCGTACCTGAAAGGCTTTCCTTTCCCATTCTTATCGGTTTCTTTAATAAGTATGTACAAAGGGCAATGATCTCTTGTCGAATTGGGCAGTATGTTAACCTTGATGTCTGCAAATTTGCTCATGCATTGTACATTAATTAGCACTCTGTCCAGTTTGCACACAATTTTCCTCACTTCTCCACTTTTCCATGTGAAATTCAGAACTCCATGGATTGGTTCAATAAGTCCTTCTGTAACCAAATAGTTGTTAAACTTTGACAGTTGCGTGGCTCTTAAGGTGAGCCCCTTGCTTTTCTTCAGCATGTAAAACAGCGTTAAAATCTCCCATGATCAACCAGGACTCATTGATTCTCCTAGATAATTGTGTAATCTTTTCTCAGAGGGCAACTCGTTGACTGGCGAGGTTGCTAGCATATACAATAGTAATATATAATATAAGTGCCCCAACATTTGCCACTTTGACAGTCATTTGCTGGTCATCCTTATCCACCAGGACCATAGACCACACTGCTGTGATCCAAGCCAATATGATCCCGCCTTTTGCTCCAGTGTCATTATTATACATGAGCATCCAGTCATCTCCATATTGAACATTAAAGTAACTAATATTGTCATCGATCATTTTACTTTCTAATATACCCATTATAGAAGGCTCAACCAACCTTCTGAGATTATAGAGGTCTAAAGCGCGGGTATTGTTATTTAGACCTCTTACATTCCAATTTATTATTGACATTTAGATTTGAGGGTGTCACTCCTCAAATTCTTAGGAGACACTACTTGAGCTTTCAAGTTCTTTCCTTTTTTCTCCACTGTCTTAAATTGTTCTTCATAATTGTCATTTTGTTTTGTGAAGCTTCCACTCTTGTCATTACTAATTTCTTCTTCTAGTACACTGAGATCAACCACTAACGCTCATAATTTTTCCACCGTTGCAGGAACTAGGTCCAGTGGACTGGATGAAGTGCCAAGGATTTCTGCTTGAACACTCTCCTCCTTTGACTCCTTAGCCTCCTGCTGCTCAGGCTGAGCCACTGGGTTCTGCTGTGGCTCGCAATTAGCAACTTCAGTAGAAGTAGATGTAGATATTGTACATTAACTGCATTAGTATCTAGGTTTGTATCAAGCCATATGCTGCTTGTCATTTTGTTGTGCTTCTCTGCCACATTCTCCACATGTTTTTTTGCCACACTTGATGAAATGTGGTGGTGCACTGGCTTTCTGCATGCCCAAAGCACTTACAGGTGCTGCATGTAGGGGTACGTTCTCATACTCGATGGTTTGGATGTAGATGTTTCCTTGTTTATCCTTGGCATGTTCTTGCTTTTTGATGTTGCTATCTACCTTAATTTCCACGAGTACTTTGGCATACTTGAGTCTTTTGATGTGTTTGGTGCAGTCATCCATTGCTAATGGATTTCCAACTAGACTTGCAATTTTCTGACGCCTCTAGCTTTCCATAATGCTAGATCTAGGTTGTGTAATCAGATCCAAACTAGATGCGTTTCAAGCATGTAACGCTCCGGTTTGAAGTTCGGTTCCCATTGTTTAATAAAGATTAAATTGTTGTCCATAAACCATGCAGCATTATCAAGGACTAATGAGCAATCCTCAACATTACTGAATTTGATCAAATAGAATTCATTCTCTCTCGCACAAACATTCCAGCTCCCCTTAGGTTTCCATTCTCTCCTTATATATGCATTTAAGTGAACATAGTAAGGTATTTTACCTATCAAATAGATGTAGATCGAGTTTGTCCTCATGTTGAATGCTTCAGAGTAGATCTCTTCATCAAGCTCAGCGTATTCCCCCTCTTCATCTACTTGAGCATCAAACTTTTGCAAGCCCCCTTCTATTTGTGTATTCCCTGCCAATGCGTCTATCTGATTCATGGATCCTGCCTTAAAGTTGATATTTTGCGCCACCGTGGGCCTAGCAGCAGCGTCTCCTGGCGTAGATCTAGGTCGTCCTCCCCTGACAGCCTGTACGAAGCTTGGCTGTTTTTTCTGACCTCCTTCTACCCAAGTTCATCATTTTCCCCCAATTTGCTAGGGTTAGGGTTCTCACTAGAGGTGGCTGCCATTTTCTATATTATATATATATATATATTAGTGCTTATATATATATGTATTGTGCATTATACATGAATACACATACATGTGTATATATATACACATATTTCTGTTCAGGGACAATACAGTCAAACATCGTGTATGGACATGAACCAAGAAATCCAGTACATATGCAGACATATATATATATACACACATGCACATTTGTGCATACATATATATATATATATATATATATATGTACGTATATATGTATATACATAATAGGAACAGTGGTTCAACAAGTTCAAGTGCAACTCGACATGCAAACACAACACTACTACAAAAGTAGGCAAATTCAACACAAGTTTTATGTGGCCTTAGATCGAAAAAGCGTTGCATTTACCCCTTTTTCAAATAGGCAACACCAACGCTTTTTCCCATCTACTGCTACGAAAAAAAACATTGCATAATTGACGTAATGCAACACTATTTGCACGTAATGCAACAAAATTCAGCGTTGCTTGAGCATTAGTTAGAGCTTGGCTTCCAGGTCACAATAGTGGGGCCATGTTAGCTTCCCATGTCAGCTGCCTATGTGTCACATGACACGACACTCTCTACGTCAGTTGCACACGTGTCACATGCCACGTCACCTGTGGGGTCCACATGCTATGTGAAATTAATACTATTTTATGTAATGCAACGCCACTGTCTTATGGAATGCAACACCATTATCTTGAAATATAACATCAGAAAAAAAGCAAATGCAACAGTAAAAGAAGGCAAATACAACACTTTAATTATAAATTTTGCAATATCAGTTTCATACATAAAAGAAACACATCCAAAACATTCATCATCACATTCAAACCATCCAAAATATTCTACATACCATACCAATTCTTCAAATATACCACAAGTGCTGACACATATGATCAAATACATAATTTAAAAGTACAATTCAAATATTCTACATACCACAAGTGCAAACACATACCACCTTCAATACAAGTGCCAACACATATGATCGAATGCAATCTGCAAAGTAACAATACCGTGAACCAAAAACTGTTTCTCTCCATGTCATTTCAGGTCCTCCACTTGCCGGTTGTATCTCTCCTCGTCATTTCTGGTCCTGCAATTTGATTTTCATAAGTTATTTGATAAGTGCATGTATACCATATAAATATATCATAGCAATGAACCATCTGGCCATCTTAACTACATCTTATGCATATAGTTATAACAATTGACCATTGGTCACTCGTGCCAGCGATGCACAATAAATAAGCACTTTCAGTATGCTTCGTCTTCTGTGCATAACATTTCAAGTTCGTATATTTTGTGACACCCTACAGTGGGTCCCTTGCATATCCTTTCAACCTTCAGATCCATCACCATATCCATATACCCTTAACCTCAAGCTTCGAAAGTTTCAAAAAAAATTCAATGGAGGACTCATTGCTATACATCACTGCCACTGTTCTTAAAGGACATTGGAATGTTGAATCTGTGCATCACACGCTTGAGGTGACTCTGAATCATAATGCGTGGCTTATTCGGGTAATACCCAATAACTCTTATCTAGTGTCATGCCCATCTTACAGTAAGCATGATCATGTGCTAATGTTGAAAGTCTTAACAAAACCTAGAGGTGCTATTTACCTACAAGAATGGTCTGATGAAAATTTTGAGCCTAAACCAACGTTAGAAGTGGAATCATGGGCTAACGTTGATAGCTTTCCTGAGTTCCTAAAGAATAATGTTCCTGTTGTTGAAGAAATAATGAAGCCAATGGGACATGTGCTTGTAATTGACAACTATGACTGGTCTCATTTTGACCATAGATCTTTCTATCTGAAAATGCAATTTTATGAAGGCATTGGCTCCATCAATACTTTTGTTGCTCGATTCAATAACAAGGCTCACCTCATTAAGGTTCAGTGCTGTACCAATGCTCATCCTGGAACAAGGCCTTAGCTTCTTTTTCTAAGCAATAAGGAGTAATATATGGTTCCATTTTGTGTGATCAGATGAAATATTTGACGCGATGATACATGAAGTTTCTTTGCTACTTCCCTTTCCAAGCTTATTTCCTGAAGCCACCCATGACATACATGTTGATAACCAAGCCCAATGAACCAGATGAATGATCCGTGGGTAGATCAGGAAGTTGATTGGCCAAACTACCTCACCCCTTGTCCTGATGCTACGGGTTCATCACATGCTGCTGCTCACTTCGGACTGGCCCTCCCACAGCCGCAAAGCCCTAACGAATCTAATGGAAGTTCCACAGCCGCAAAGCCCTTATCTGGTTTGAACTGATGTTACTAATTTCATTGTTGGGGTGTCTATATATGTATGTATTCAGTTATGTTTTATGTATGACTGCTTTATAATACTTTTGCTACCTTTTGATGCTTGTTACCAACTGGGCGTGTCAGTTGGGCTTATTACTATTTATTATATAAATTAATCGGCTGTGTATGTAGCACCAAGCAAGGCATAATATGGATGCATACCTGAATTCAATCAAAGATGTTTCTAGGAATACGAGGACCTAGCCCTATGACAAGGGCTATAATGAAAAAAACTGCAGTCGTAGACTTGATTTTGAGTTAGAACAAAAAACTCAATGAAAATTATGTACTATTCCAAAAAGAAAACATATGAAGCAACAAAGACAGAATTGCTTACCAACTAATTCGGATGCTGAAGTGAGATCAGTTTGCAAAAAAGAGCATACGTTCAATTTTAGTTACACAATGATGATCAGGCTAATACATGTTTAGCATCTGAAAGTAAGGGATCCAGGTTGAAGACTTTCAGTAAATAATGCTCACAACTGATCATGCATCAAGGTCATTCTTCCTCCCAATTGACTTACAATGAAAAGTATTTTGCAAACCCAAATATAGCTATCCAAATACATAATTACTTATGGCGTAGTGGCTCCTCTAATCTTGAGAAACACACAAAATGAACAACCACACTGAAAGTAGAGGCAATCCTAGGATATACTGCTTTTAAACATGATAGGTAAACCTCAAAAGAAATGGATTTACTTATTCGATACTCTTCAAATGCTTTAGAAAGAATACAAACAAATTCATAGTAAACTAAATGACACAAACTTAACTCATACTTAGAAAAATGACTGTACCAGCGTCTACTCCGATGTCATTTCACATGGATTTGTAGGATAAATCATGCAGGGGAGAAAGGCCACAACAAGTCCACACCGAACTCTTCAAATCGAAACATTGGAATTAGTAGTTTCCAAAATCAAATGGAAAATACCTGTGCGTGTAGCAGATTAGATACGGGTGAACGACTTGTCCAAATTTGGAAGAGATTGGAGGGAATAGATGCGATGGGGTAGGGAATCGAAGGTGACGTGAATTTAGGCTTAAACTTTAGGGGAAAAAATTCGCGCTAAAATTTCATATAGCAGAAGTATACAGTGAGGTGGTTGTCACTGATTAGATGATGGAGTATTTTTTTAGATAGCAAGTAGGGATTGGTTTGAACCATTGGATTAAATCATCATCTACGATTGTTTATTTGTTTATTCTGATAATGCGGATCGCCGACCAGGATTGTATTTATGTAAAGCTACGCTTTAAAGTGGTGTTGCATGTCACAACACTAGAATTCCAACCGCAATAGTGCATTTACATATAATGCAACAACATATGAATATTGTGATAGAAGATCAAAGAAAGCATAACTTTCGCCATACTTTTCATGCAACTACACATATTAGTGTCGAATATGCCCACTTTTGTAGTAGTACAAATAAACATCATTTACATATGGTCCACAACTTCATGGACACAGCAGAACAAGTCTGGGTGGAGCTACATGTAGCAATATGGTTGAGCCATGCACAAGAAAAGTGACGGAGTAATATACGCAGGTAGACAGAACACAACACATGCACAGGAGCTTGCACAAAAGTCATCCCAAATACAACATATGCAAGCCAGTCTCATAACAAAAGCAAAGTCAAGCAGTTCAGTCACAAGCATGGATGAAACAAGCAAAAATGGACAACAATGTGATTAAACCAAGTCAGGGAGCCAGAGTGATGAATCTCAGTGTGTTCAACACAATACAAGGAACAACGAAGCATGTACAAACTTATGTACTAAAGCAAGTGAAGATCTCAAGTGTCAATTCGCTAGAAAACTGAAGTGGTGCAAAGCACATGTATGCAAACAGCCCCAAGTCAAGGCGGACGCAAATTTCCAATGCCAAGTTGGAGAACCAATAACAGTTTCAAGTCAAGCCAAGGAAATATACATGCACATGAGAATGGAGCATTGAAAAAGCAAATGGTTCGACACACAAAACAATGCACAAGCAAGGACAAAAAGCAACAATGAAATATACAACAAATATGGCACTATACACACACACACACACACACACACACAACTGTGTGCATGTGTGTGTATACTACATCTATAAACATAGAAATGCCAATATCATGCCAGAATTTCAAGCCAGTATAAACAGAAAAATGGTAATATGAAAACGCTTAATATGAAAACGCCCATATATAAAGCAAAGTTTAGACATGTATATGGTCAAGTCAAGATGAAGATGCAAAATGGGACATAAAAGTTTGGGAAGTTTTCATGCTCAAAAGAATTTTTGCAAACTATTTTTGGCAAGCATTTCTTTTTAAATATGTAATCAATTCAACATTCAATGCTTTCAGAAAAACAAATCATGGGTTTTTCTAGAAATACTCAATAATTTTAGGCAAGAACTATTGACAATTTATTTCCAAAAGAAATTACAGTAATATGTTTTTGGCATGTTATTGTTTCTTGGAAATGGTTTTAAAAAGGGAAGAAATATTTTTCAAGGTTTTAAGGAATTCCAAAAACCACGCGAGTATCACCAATCATGTTTGGCAAGCTTTCCAGAAATTGGAATGTTTATATGGTGCAAAAAACAATTCGATATTTGTTTCCAGAATTGAAAATTAACTCACTAATTCAAGGAGTTTGTTTCCAGTTTTGAACAACACATCTTTAGCAAGAAAACATATACGACATACATTCAAGGGGCCACAAAAACATATGATTTGATTCCAGATTTTTATCCACCATTTCACTGTAATTTACAAGGCAATAAATCACATAAATATCAATTTCAATCAAAGCCGAGGAAACAAATGGGACAAATTCACGCAGTAATCAAGTCAAACCATTTCAAGCGAAATCAGAGATTTTAGGATTGTATAATCCTATTTCAACACCATCTACATCATAGGCATTTTTCATCGAAAACAAAAATCATCAATTCAAGACCAATTCTAAAAGGAAAAAACAAATCAGAAGGAACTCACGGTTTTTTGATTGAGAATCCCAAATCGTTGACAAGAAAGATCAACATCAGTTGAAGATCATCAAAGAATCGTTTCCTTCCAGCAATCGCGACCGAGATTTGGGATTTCAGAAAAACCCTAATTTGGTTAAGAGTAGGCCGACATTTCTTTTTGGATAAAGCTTTGCAAATAATAAGGGGGAGCTGACTATAAGTTTATAAACGGGTGTTTTTCCTTTTTTTTTTGTTTTATTTTAATTTCTTTGTAACCGATTCAATTAGTAACCGATTCAATTAGTTTTCTAGTGTCTGTAAAACTAGGCTTTACTAGCTATGGGTTTGTAGCTAGGGGAAAATCTGGTTTCAAGGACAAATATCAATGCAGGGTTTTGAGCGTAGGATTAGAACAGCAGTAATTTTTGCAAGTGTACAAAACTGTATAGCGTTTGGTGAGGCGTTCGCGAGTTTATAGGTTTTTGAATGCGGGTGTCTATTTAATACCTAGTAAAAACCTTGGGGAATGAAATAGTAGGTAGGGTTTGCCGAAGCTGCGTAAAATCTATGTTATTTACTTTCTGCATTTATTTTCTTAGCTGCAATGTGTGATGTGATATTTTTTAATATCTCGATAAAATTCAATACCCTATTCACCCCCCATTAGGGTTAATCTAGATCCAACAATAAATTTATAAGTATGTTTATATTATATATTACTATGTTTTTATATGTTTTACATTTTAGAAAATTCATTTGAAACACTAGTTTTGATTTAAGAATTTCAAGAAAATATATATTGGTTTTAACACTTGAAAAATGATTTTAAAAATTCAGAAAACATGTATATGTTGACATACGTATTTAGACATGTCGACATATTACTGTCACTTTTTCAAATTTCAAAGGAAGTGTCTTTTCATATTTTGAAATGCTTCAAAAACGTTGCAACTTTTCAAACACTATAAATATGGGTTAATTTCGAATTTTTTATTACTTTTTCATCTTCTTCTTCATCCCTTATCTTACCACTATTATCTTACTTTAATTTCTTGATTTATACACTTGTACTCTACCGATTTCTACTCAAATTATATCAAACTTTTTCGCTTCTCAATCTCTATCAAATACTCTCTGATTGGAAGTGTTATTCAAGAGTTTTAGGGCTATTGCAATCATTTGTTAATTGTTTGGGAAGGTTGTGTTCCTTATAGCCCGGAAATCAAGGAAAGGGGGCGGTGTTATCCCTGTAGCTGTGAAATCAACGGTGGTGGAGTAGGTGTTAACCTTGTTGCCGTGAAATCAAGGGTGTTGTGATTGGATTCTGATATTAATAAAACTTTGTGCAATCCAGCGTTGTATGGGACTGGATGTAGGAGTAATCCAAACCAGTATCAAATTCTGTTTGTTCTTTCCTTTTCTACATTTTATATTTACTTATATCTGCGTCTGTGGTTGTTTATGTGTTTGTGATCATTTCTGGTGTGACAATCATTGTGTGATTCATATAGTAATTTAATATTGTTAAGGATTTCTACAAAAAAATTATAAACACTATTCACTCCCCCTCTAGTGTTAGTTCTGCCTTTAAGATCCTTAATCTGCATCCTTAACAAAATGTCATTTATATTCTTTTGAAACTTATATATTTTAATATGGTTTTCATATCGCAACAACCACTTCGATGGATATTAAGATTTTCATCACAACAATACTTAAAAAAGGATGTAATCTACATTTCTTGTTCTTTGCATTCTTTATCACCACCAAAGTTATTTACGTTTTTCCGGAATTTGTATACTTTCATTGTTTATACCTTCAGTGTATTGTAAATATTCCAATTTTCACTTATTTAATCAATTCAATAATCTCTAAAAGTGTAATGCTCATGGCACATAATACATTGTTGATAATGCATGGTGTTTCAGTAATTTTAGTGTGTTTTTATCATTTTATATATTTCTTATTTTATCTTATGGACTATAGGTCCACATATCTTATTTAGGAGAATTTCATGATGGTCAATCATGTTTTTCTCTATTATGCGATCTTTAATACATTTATTAATACAAGCGCTTTATTATTTATAAATTTTTCATCGATGATTATTTCTTATCACTTCTATACATGATTTATTGAGATCTCAAAATTAATTATGTTTTAGATACCTAAACCACTTCTAGGGTTATTTGGCAATCGCGTCATGGGATTCTTTCAAAGCACTGTTAAGTGTTATTTCAAGAATACTGATCTCCTTTATTTTGCATCTTTATGGCTTATTCCAAAAATATTTTGAACTAACTTTTTACCATATTTGAACTACGATTTACACGTCTTAATCTTTCAAGGATTCAAATCTATATTGGAGAAAGTCTATTAGGGAAAATAATTGATAATTTATGCAAGTTACTTAATATTTTGTATTATTCTATACGTTAGCAAACATTTAACACCAATAATCAACATGAACTTATATTCCTTTATACTCCAACTCAAAATTGAAAAGCATCATCACATTAAATAATAAACTCTCCTTGAATTCTCATTTTTGTTCCATTGTCACATTCGTACTAGCAAATACATTATATGTATTTCAATTGTAGGAGGATAATGCTCTTATCAGTTGATTATATTACTTATTCTCTTTCATTGATCTGGTAACTTGGAGGAATTTTCTAATTATATAAACATTTCAATAAACATGACATCAGGCCTTTCTATATTTATATTGATTGATTTTTATATCATTAAATGATATTGATACCAATATGATGAGCTCATATCAATTTAATCAAACAGTCTTCAAGTTGTTAATTAAATATTCGTATATATGTGTATATCGTACGTCCACGTATTACATATGTAATAGATTTGCACATTCTTTCTCATTCAAGTTATCTATTTTATAACAAATTGTTTATAAGATTACAAATTATTAAAATTTTCTTATTAAGCAATGTCAATGTGAATCTTAAGGACCGTATTACAATGTTCAAAACATCCGCTTTGGAACTGTATTAAACTTCTGGTTCAAATAAAATATATAAACAACTTCATATTTTTAAATTTTATTATTCAATACAATATGTAAATGTAAACATATAAGTAAGAATGTAAGATACAACTCATTTTGAGAATTTTTGAAATCTTTGGGTGCATCATCATTTCCCCATATGATGTAACTTTTTTAAGAAGTACAATGTTATTATTTCACACAGTTTCAATAAAGCTTCAAGCTTTTAAATTATGAATTATTTCAAGTTCATTGATTGAGGAACTTTAGGTTCCTATGCATATATATATCTGTGTGTATGTGTGTGTGCGCGCGCGTGCATGTGTATTTGTGTGTGTGTACATAGTTTGAAAATTGGTATGCTTTATTGACTTATAGAATAATAGTACATAAGACAGGTTAGCATACTAATTAGAACAACTTGGAATAAACATGCAATAAGCCTAAAATATAAAGAAATGGGAAATACAAACAAAAGTAGATGGTAATTAAAATAAACTAGACCCATGATGTGGTCACTTTTTCCAATGTTGCAAGTGCATCCCTCTACACTTGTATTCTAAACCATGAGCTCCATGTATTGTGAGTGATTACAATACATGTTTATAAATAACACGTTTTCTCCATGATTGCCTTTCATGAACCAACATGCTATCTAGAAACTCAACTCCTCCAGACACTCATGGAACATATTAAGTTACCACTTATAGTAACCTCTCAATGTCCAAGTTACCACATGCTCAATCCTGTTACCGATATTAACTTATTTCTGTTAGTAAAAAATATGCGTACACAATTAAGAACTATAACCATCTCTGAACATTATCAAAAACTTCTTCTGAAATCATAGATTTGGTACACTATTTAGATAAACAATTTGTAGAAACATCCTGAGACAGTGGTTTTAGTTCTACTGTAATATGATAATCTCCCTGCTGATAATGATTCAAAATCTTTGGGATCTGATATAGAAAGAATTGTCACAACTCCATGTTTAACAAGTGGTTTAGGGATTAGATTGTAGAAAACTATCCTAATTTATCAGAATCATATTCCTCTCATCTTTTTGAATTCAGAGACAGCCCCTTTTCATCCCCAGATATAAGTAATGGGTGAAAAATAATTGATAATTAAATTTACATATTTAAACATCCAAAATTGCAATTGTCTTGATATCAACGTGAAGCACAAAATCTTTTTGGCTCGACACATAATTGAGAAGTGAAAACAAATTTCACCAATTAAAAAAGGCTATTATTGCAGATCTAAAAATAGAAACCCACTTGATATCCCACTTCCCTTGAATTTCTGAAACTGGTTAGATATGCCTTATTCATCAAGTAAATTGGCCTTAGATCTGACAACGATTATGCCTTGAGTCTAAAAGGGATATAGTTAGGATCATATTGGAGATTTGTAGATCTGTGATAATCGGAATAAAAAAAGGTTTCAGGTTTGACATAGTTAGGGATACGGAAATCCCTTTATCGTTAGTTTCAGATTGCCTCTTTCTCTCCCCCTAATAGAGAAAAACCGTTTGGTGTTAGCAATTACATAATATATATATATATATATATATCAAGTTTATTAATTTATGATGAACTTTTGGTTTTAAACCTTTTTGCATACTTCTAATTTAAAAGCTTTTACATTCTTGCTAATTAGGAAAAAAATGTCAAGATTTCAATCTTGTAAACTCTATCAAAAAGTTTATTCATAACTCAAGACTTCAGGTCTCTGACTCTGAGTTATACACTAGTTTAAAAAAAATCTTTGCATAACGTGAAGTTGTGGTTCTAATCTTTTTATTTCTTCCATTACATTAGATATTTCTTTCTAAATACAACGAATAATGTTGCATGTGTTTATTCTTAATCCAAACACAAACATACATTGTTTAACTTACAATAACTAATGCACTTAATACATTTATGATAATATGGTAATATAATATATATTATCATAACGATACATTTAATGCATTTATTATAAAAACAATGGAAATAATCGTTATATGGTCCAAATATATGAATCAAATAAATAAATTTTACTTAAGTCAACAAAATAAAATTTGAATCTAGATGAGATATTTATTAATGACAAAATCGAAATGAGCAATTTAAAGTTGCACTGCATTTCTCAATAATCATATTTTCTAAAAATACCAAGATTTTACATTCTCTAATATGATTGATTCAAAAACTTATAGATCTATACATAAAATTCACAAACATAAATAAAATTATGTGTCGTAGACTCAAATTATTTCCCTTGTGTGGAAATTAGTTCCACAAATTTTTTCTAACCAAACATATCAAAACAAATATGTAGATCTGCAAATAAACATATCAGAAATAAGATTAAATTATTGCACAACTTAAAAGAATTAAGATTATTCAAAAAAAATTGTAATTTTATTTTCATTATACAATCCATGTAAAGATCTTTTAGATCTTTCTTTTTACATCAAAATCACCTCTTACCGTTATAGGAACTGCAAGTTCTAAATTTTCCGTTTTATAACAAAAATTGCTTTTGCATTCACTTCTGGTGTGCTAAATCAATATCAACATTGGATCTTAACTTAATATGATCTTCTGGATACATATTTTCTTTATAAAATCTACCTTAAGAAATAATAAAATATTTCTTCTAGAACTATGAATTATATCTCAAGACACCGTCGAAAACAAAAACTTCTCAAAAATGAAAAACAATACTTACAAAATAGGTATATATCTGAAAGTTAAAATTAATATAATGAGATCTGGAAAATTGATCTACTAAAAAGTTCAAATCTGAAAAGTTAAAGAATAGATTTAGAACTTCGAATTAAGGATACTTAAATCCAAATCTAAACAAACTGCAAAAACAAATTTAGAAAAGTAGAATTGGATAATTTGAAATTTGATTTCATTAACTGGGTAAAAGGAAGAGACAAATCCAATTTCATTCGATCAAGAAATTTTTATGTTTTGGACCACATAAACTTCATAAAAATGATATCTTTATTATATGGTCTAAAATTACTATAATAAAAATTCAAATTTTATCATAATTTACATATTATTATTGTATATTTTTAATTGAAACAATTTCTCTAGAAAATGCTTTTTTTGACAAAGTTGTTCGATTTTTATAGTAACCACAAACACTTTTTATTATAACAAATAATAAATACAAGAGTTACGGGAGATTGGCAGATTACCAACCAATTACTCGGTTTTTAAGGTGGACTATCCACCATAGACGTTTTATAGTGGAATGGCCACTACTAATGTCCTAGCGTGTAGCACAAAAGCTAATCTTATCGACTAGACTACTAACGACATACTCCACACAGGGAATGAAATACTAATAGGAATTTGACATCTCAGGCAATGAATTACAACAAAATAACTCACCTAAACCAAAGTACATACTGAAGGAAACACAACATAAATAAGCTTACAACGACTTGGAAGTGAAATAGCAAAAATTGACTACAAATCCCAACAGGGCAAGTAGCATCGAGCACAAATTTCTTGCTCCATAGACATGAAGATTTCTCAAGCCCAAGTAAGCTATTAGGCTACTACCGATAGCAGCAAATAACACCATGAAGCACACGTAGGATTCCTCTCATTCACCAACATCCCAAACCACATCGACAACAAACTCGCAACAACCATAAACCAAAAACCTACAACACAGATTTCAAATCACCGCAACAAGACGACCCCCCTGTAACACCCCGTATTTTCTATGAACATAAGAGTAACAAATCAGAGAATAATTAAATTGTAACAAAATAATTAAGGGAAACGGGTTATGCCATTGCGTTCGTCACGAAATTCTGCTTGGAAAAGAGTCCGAGTTTTCGAGAAACGAAGTCCGTATGAGGGAGATATGACCCTCCGAAGTTTCATGAATTTCAGAACAGAAAAACAGCTCGAATTTGAATTCGAAATTCGAATTCAAATCCCAGCGTAGACTGGGCAGGAATTTTACCGCCTAGGACCAGGTCGACCTAAGGGTCGACACTATGGTCGACCTCTCAGTGACCAGGTCGACCCTATGGTCGACCTGGGGTCGACCTGCCTCCCGAAACCCAGTTTTTGAACCTGATGCATTCTGATGTATTTAGACTCGTTTCGTGACCAGATTCGTGAGCTCTGACCTATTTAAACACCACCAAACCTAGCTTTCTCCCCATACAATCTCATTCTTCCTATACTCTGTCTCTATTCTAATTAAAAATAAAAATGGCGTCGCTACTCTGCTGAAATCAAAACTAGGATCTACTTCCAATTTGAATAGAGTTAAAGGGAATAACTATTTTCTATTCTAATCGATAGTCTACGCCAAAGGAACGCTATTCAGTGTCAGAATTCATATACCAGAAATCAATACTTTCCTTTTTGATAGTGAGTACAGTTATTTTCAGATATGAACTTTAATTTTAACCTTGACAACATGGTTATAAATCTAATTCTGAGGTTATGTATATTCTTATCTGTCAGATCTGTTTTTCTGTGACTATTCTGTATCTCTTTCTTCTTTCTGTTCTATAGCCAGGCTACTACGAGCCTGTGCCGAATCTCATAAGAGATAAACGCATAAACGCTAAATTTGGGAAGAATATTGAATGATACATATTTGGGCATAATTGATTTGTAACTAATTTGAGGACACAACGCATGTTGTAATTCTGGACATAAATTTGAGGCATATTACATAAGACGATCTATGACTTGGAAGGAGAGAATTATTGTGACTTAGAACATAAAGAATATAGGTTGTAACTTAGAACATAAGTCTGAGGCATATAATTGGGCATGTCGTATTTAAAACATAAGGTGTATTGAACATATGACTTGAGATTTGGGGCGTAAAAATTTAACTGTGAACATGTAACCGATTTGGATGCATAGTACAAGTTCTAGATCTGTACATATTATATATATTATAGTCTGTTATTTGAGAAAAAAAAGAGAATTACTTTGCATATGGCTTAGGTGTAAAAAAATCTAATATTTGATGACTATTAAGTGTGAATACACCTAAATGGGGTTTTTGGATATGTGACATGCATTGTAACCAATGGCTATATTTTTGGCATAATTTATATGTGAATCACGATTTGGGGTTTTTGGAGAATATTCTGAACTATGTAAGTTTAACTAAAATTTGGGACATAAGTTATATGGTGAATTATGACCATAATTTGGGCATGTAAGTTTAGGCTTACTTTATGATTAGGCAAGATATGTGAATAGGACATTAAGAAATGTTTAAGTCTGCTAAAACTGTTATCGGCTTAATATGTTAATCTTCTAAAATCTATTATCTGTTTAATCTGTTGAATTGCCTACACTGCTAAATATGTTGAATCGCCTAATCTGCTAATTATGTTAAACTGCCCAATCTGCTAAATCTGTTGAGTTGCCTAATCTGTTAAATCTGTTGAACCGCCTGAGCTGCTAAATCTGTTAAATCAGTTGAAAAGCTGAATAATTGTAATTTGTGGGCTCAATCTAAGATTGAGTAAAACATGTTAATTTGATTAATCTGTTGCGACTTGAAAAGAAGTCAAATCTGTTAAATGAACATAAATAGTCTGATATTTTCTGTAATGGAATAAAGTGACTATGACACGAGGTTAGACTCCGTTTGCGGTGGAAGCCTGCCCGGACCCAACCGGCTTAACCAGCAACCGCAAACTGTCAGTCTAATGTGGGAGGTCATAGGAATAACTAAAATATGCTTAGACACGAGGTTAGGTCAGGCTTGTGGCAGAAGTCAGCCCGGAACGGCCCGACACATCCAGCGGCCACAAGCTAGCGACCTAATGTGAGAGGTCTGTGCAGTAATAATTAATTAATGCAAATCTAAGATAAATATGATGTCTAAAATGTGTTGGGTGGATAGGGTTAAACCAACTGGACTAATGAGTTTAATAAACCCGTTTCGTGAATCTGTAGGCCCAATGCAAAGTTAGACAAATCTGTAAGTCTGTTAAAACTGTACATCTGATCCGTTAGTCTGAAAACCTATTAACTTGATTTTCTGATCTGCGAACAAGTTGACCTGAACTCTGTATGTCTGAAAACTTGTAAACAAGTTAATCTGAAATCTGTTAGTCTGGGGACACAAGGTTAGGAGGGAAAATACTTGTGTCATCTGTTGTTTGGGACCCATATTAGTCAGTAACCCTTTCTGGTATCAAAACTATGACCCAACAGTAGGTAGGGTCCGGGCACGCTTACTGAACTAATTATAAGCGGTTTATTCTGATAATGGCGAGGGGTGTTGATGGTGCGTTCCAACCGGGTCATGTGCGTGCATGGATCCCGGTCTGCCTCTGAGGATGTAAGACGTCGTGACATCTGTAAATAGGTCTGTGTCATTCAAAGGTTGCCACTTTAGGGAATGATACACCTTTTTGTGGTGCTGGCACATGGTATTTATGTATTAGGGAGCCGATTGCGTGGGGTAGGATTTAGGGTACACTTAGTTCTGTCTGTTCTGTGGGGTACCATCTGTTTCTGTTGGGTGGTAACACCTGTCTGCTTCTGCGTGGTACCATCTGTTGGGGGGGTAAAGACCCATTAACTAGTGCACACCTAATTCTAACATTATGTTTCCATAAGGATTATTCTGTTTCTGTACCTTCTGTTGGGGTGGTAAAGGCCCATTATTCTGTTTCTGTTTAAACATTAGAGTAACACCTAATCCTGTTATACAAGTATTAGTGCAGAGAAGTGAAAAATAATAACTTATATCATTCTGTTTCTTCTATTTAACCTAAGTATATCTGCTACTCCTGTTACTGTTATCTCGCATCCAGTTTTATTTGCATACCATGATTATTATTATCTGTTCATATGCTGAAAGTCACTGGACTCGCCAGACTTTATGTCTGACCTCGTTTGTTTTCGCCCCTTTTTCTTTCTGTCCCCCTCCCCCCCCCCCCGGTTTCCAAGGAGGGAATACTTTAGCTTGATTCAGATTTCTTCTGCTTGAAGTGCTTGAGGTGCTTAAAGTATGGCTTGACTCCTTATGGCATCTTCCGTGGGGATTATGATTTTAAAGTTTTGTACTCTGATGACTTTTGAACAAGACTGATATTTATGTACTTGAGTTTTTGGTAAAGATGTAACCATACTGATTTCTTTTTTTGTCCGCTGTAATAAAGTTATAATTTTTCAAGTACTGTTTATCTGTCTTGTAATATTCTGTTCTGTTTACTAAAATGCTCCACCAAAGTTAAGACATTCCCTTTGTGAGTGACCTTAACGGAGGTGGGGTGTTACACTTGGTATCAGAGCTGAAGGTTACCAGATTTGATAAAAAGTTTTTGAAAAACTATTTTCAAAAAGGGTTTGAAAAGGTAGTATTTTCAAAAGTAAACTTTATTTTGAAAAACATAGTCCCCAAAGTCATATGTCTATCTTCTGATTTTCTGTTTAATCCTTGTTTTCCTTCTTTTCTGAGTCTCTGGGGCTCCTGGCTTTCTGGGAGGTAACCTCATCGCGACATGGTTCCGTAGGCATGATGAGACTACGACGTCTGTCAAAGGGCAAAGAAGTGCCTAACTTCCATCTGTAGCCGTAGTTATTTCACCTACGGCTAATCCTCTTTCGAGCTTCGTAAGTTTTTTCTTTCCGCGCGATGGGGGCAAATTTAGAGAAAGACTTGTTAACATGTAAGAAGGTTGGTTGTTTTCGGTGCCATGAGACAGGACATCTGATCTAGGATTGCCCAAGAACGCAAGGGCAAAGGGTAGAATCTTCTGGAGGGTAGGTGGATGCTCCGTAGTTGGTGGACAAGATAGAGGTGGAAATTTTTTTCGTAGAAAGTTTAAATTCCTTATCCGATCATTCTGGCATTTTGATTCTGTAGTTGAGTTTCTGCACTTAAATATTAGTCTTATTTTTGATCCCGCTATGGTCACAAAACCCATAAGGGTTACGACTCATCTGTTTGTGATAGGTTGGGGTTTGAGGGTATCTGTGTTGGGCGTTAAGTTGACTATGACGCATACATTCTGGTTTTTGTGGGATATGGTGGGGTTTTATCATGCTTAATTTCTTAAGAATTTTTTGATAATCTGATCTGTACAAGTAGTCTGTAAGTATCTGAATATTTTTGAAAAGGATAGGTTTTTTTTTTACTCAAAGTGTGAAGTAGATTTCCAGTTGGGCATTTGTTTAATGGGGGTGATTCTCTGAGTGTCAATCTGATGTTGATTTCGGTCATCGGGGTTGATACTTAGAGGGTTATTCTCTTAAACCGATGTCTAATGGGAATAAAGCTTTTGTTTTAATTGTACTTGCTTTTATCACTCGGCTGTATCATATCGATCGAATCTTCAACCTTTAGGTAGAAACTAATGGGTGTAAACATGTGTTTGAGACATGTTATGTTTGATGGTTGCAAGTGGATGAAAGTGGTTGCTGGTGGTTGCTCGTGGTTGCTGGTGGTTGCTCGTGGATGCATATACACACACTAGGCACTAGATCGGCTCAAAAACACTCTCATACTGCATAGGATGTGTGTGCATTTTTAAATTTTTATGGAAGCAAAATGGTTGACTCGGGACATGGATTGTAACAACCTAAACTTCCCCGTAAAGGAAAGCCGGATTGCTTTGAGAACAACACACATCAGAACATAAAACAGAAGAACATTTTATTGCTGTTACAACAATTACATCGGAGTACAAGAATTTTCCAGAGTATGAATAATAATATACATTGGAAATACAATAATATTAGAGTTTAAATTACATTTAAATAGCAGCGGAAAAATAATACAAAACACAACTGAAAGAAATACACGGATACAGAGCCTTCCGAATATCGCTTCAGCTGTCGACCAGGATCCTGTGAATATAATATCTGCAAACCAAAACTACTAGCTGCCCGTATGGAAAATATGGGCACCTAGAGTTTAGGTTAAAACAATAAAATCCAGGTCAGTCATGGGACTGGTGTAAGAACTCAAAAACAGTTATTAACTTTAATTTTTAAAGTTGGGTAAATCAAGGGACCACGCCACTTTCGCGGAACGGGTTTCCTCCCAAGAATACTAGTGCATAAAACAACGAAATGCTTTTTTTGAAAAATGAAACCGTTATAAGACTCAATCCCTTACACGTACACTGAAGGATAGAGTTTTTCCTTATAATGGTCTAAAATGCTTAATACGCGAAATTCATCTTTTACTATGAGTGCACAGTGTAGAAATCAATTTCGAATATAAAAGTATCAAAATTAAGTGGCATAATATGTTATGTAAGCGGCATAATATGTTATGTCACCATATAATTATACAACTAAAAACCGTAAGATCGTATTGGAAAATTGGATTCCATCATGATGGCTACTGATTCGAAAGATCAATCGCGAATGTATCTCCACGGCTTACGTCTCGGCAAGAGAAAACACCGAAATACATATACTACGCACTTTGGATGAGCAGTAATCTGATCTATCCTCATGAGATTCGGCCGAAATGACCTATCCCACTTCTAAAGTGGAGCGACCACCCTGGCCCATCGGCCGACCCCAAATCCGTATAAAGTATATTGGTCAAACCGAACATTATCAAACAAATCGTTCACCATCATACCGTGGTGTGTGAGGCCCGCGAAGTCACGTTGTATCCAAAGCGGCGCTATATAAAAGCTATGCTTTGGTCTTCATCCACAAGGCTCTGCTTTTCAATAAAACCCTTGATCATATGCATCTTAGCATGCCACATTATCAGACCATACCATATCATTGATTCATCTATCAATATATAACAGGGTGATAAGCAAGAGAATAAATTTTCCGCCACCAAACAACTATACATTAAATAGAGATCAACGAATACAATATAAAGGAATACAATGTCAGACACACAATCCATTTATTAGTCCGTTATGGGTCTGAACGAAACCATATCCGGTAGATCTCCAAATACGTCTGAATGATCACCAATTTTCCCCTCATTTTGGGTGTACGGTCCAATCAAGATATCAATAATCATCCATTCGATATGGAAATTTCCCGGTCTTCAATAACCATCTTCATCATCGATCTTCAATCGTCATATGAATTATTCAGAATGGGTTAAACCCGGTCTTTCTGAATAATTTGCGTAATTTAAAATCATGTGCTTTAAAACACAACCAACGCCTCATTCCAATCAAGAGTAATCTTTGATTTTAATTTAAACCAAATTAAGGTTTATTCATCTAGTCGGGATTAACGTCTTACCGAAGTAATCATTTATTAACATCCCATTCCCAACCTATACAACCCATGGAGTAAAACTGGTGGTACTCCATATCTAACACCTAATGGGTCACGGTAAAATTAATTACTGTTTTATCATTCAAATCTAATTAAAGATTTAACTATCGCTTGGAGTAAAACTAGTGGTACCCCATTATTGTTCATTTCTTGAATTAAGTAAATTTATTTACCTTTATCCTCACTCAATCAAATTAAAGATTTATTAAAACTATATTTAGCTTTAATCTTCAAGAATCATTATTTAATTCTTATTTAACTTTCAAGAAATAATCTTGCCTTTAACTGGGTTAAAGAAAAAATGTTGCTTAAAAACATCGTTCACAATAAACCCAAAATCATATTCCAATTTAATATATTAAATTGAAAATTTCTCTTTAGAATATTTCGTTAAATATTAATTAAAAGATTTATGAATTACCAATCTAAATTTCACTGTCAATCGGGTTTTAAGAACTAATGTAATTTAAAAACATTGTTCACAATCAACCCAAAAGTCAGTTTCACTTAATTTTCAATTATGTTTAATAATTGGAAATCTTATTTAAATCTTAATTAAAAGATTTATTCTTTCCAAATTTATATTTACTATTTAATTCCAATTAAATATTAATTGGAAAACTTCATTAAATCTTATTTAAAAGATTTATTCTTTTCTAATAGGGGTTTAAGAACAATGTTATTAAAGACACCGTTCACGACAACCCAAAATCCAATTCTTTTTTTTCCATTCCAATTAAATATTAATTAATTGGATTTTTATTCCAGTCAATAACTAGTTCATTTCGATAAAGGTACATTTTTAATTAAATCTTTATTACATTGAAAATGTAATATTTTCATTTCAATCTTTATTACATTGAAAATGTAATATTTTCATTTTTAAATCCAGATTGAATATTCTATCTATTATCATATTAAAATAATATTGTTTCCAAAATGTTAATTTTGAAATTAGCTCTTTTAATATGCATTGTAAAATGGATAAAATAAATCGATAAACACGTTCGGGTTAAAATGGCGCTGCTATTTAAAACAGATTAAATAACCCAATTCATTATCTTATTCATTTATATTTTATACTGGGCCAGACCTCCCACATTAAGCCTGTGACTTGTGGATGCTGGACATGCCGGTTGGTTCCGGGCAGTCTTATCCCACAAGTTGGGCTTAACCTCGTGTCATGGCCCAATTCGTATTTGGGCACTTGGACCTCTCACATTAGGTTCAACATTTGTGGCTGCTGGATATGCCGGGCGGGTCCGGGCAGACTTATACCACAAATGTAACCTAACCTCGTGTCCAAATACAATTATAATTAATAGTTATAATTAACTCACTGAAAATATTATTTTAAAATATTATTTTAAAATAAAGATATGATCTTTACATTTAATTGTTAAAAGTACTTTGTTTCCCTAAATATCCTAACTTACATTTCAATCTTTAATAAAAATTGAACTTTCTATACTATTATTATATTATAATAATAATCTTTTCAAAATGTTCAAATTTTGGAATCAAACTTTCTTATCTTAATATACTGACCGTAAAGATGTAATCTTTTTAATTGAATCCTTTTATTATAACTTTTAAACAATAAAGATATAATCTCTCTAATTCATACGTCAATTATTTCCATTAACTGAATATTAAATAGAAATATTTCTTTAATTCAAAATTGAAATGAGACCCAATCCATTACCATATAATTTTATTTATATGGATTTCAAATATCGCATTAATTCCATAATAATGATAAAACATTCAATAACAACCAAAGTGCATTTTAAACTAATTACAAAGGCGATGTGTAATCAGAATATCAACCCAAGACCCGTGTGGGGTTTCAACCAACACAAATTCGAATAATATATTATTAATTGTGCATTTGGACGATGTATGAAAATTTATCGTCCAATCAACATAAACAAGTCAAGAAACTTGTAAATGGCAGTGTAAACATGTTTTTAAATATCAAAAATGTCATAACAACACATTACATATTTCAAATTTCAAACAATTCACAATAGCCATCCAAATCAACATTTTATAACAAAAATGTTATTTATATTCTAATGTACATTTTATAACAAAAATGTATTAATAGTCTAATGTACATTTTTATAACAAAAATGTATATATATTCTAATGAAACATTTCGTAAAAAAAATGACAATTTTATTTCTAATGTAACATTTTACATCAAAATGTTATTTTTTCTAGTGGAACCTTTTTATATGAAATCCTGCATTACAATAAAAATGTAAATTCTAATGTAATCATACATTTTAATCAACATTGAATCATTTTATGTGAAATCTCCTATTACATTAAAAATGTAATTTTAATTGTAAACATACATTTTATCATGTTGAATCTTTTAATATGATCCATTCATAAATTAAAATATACTTTTTTTTTTGTCAAAACAATTTTATCCCAACTTAAATCTTTTATATGATTCATACTTACATAAAAATGTAATTTTTATGTTAACACGAATTTTATCCAAACTTGAATATTTTAATGACTCTATCTTACATTGAAAAGAAAATGTATCTTTTGAATCATTCATCTACTATATTAACAATGTAATTTCTTTTTCATTCATTCTTGTATTACATGGGAAATGTAATCTTTTTACATCGTATCAAAATGTAATTCTTTTTATCTTGCATAAAGATGTAATCTTTTTGTATTACATAAAAAATGGAATTCTTTTTATATTACATAGAAAAATGTAATCTCTCCTATATTACACAAAAATGTAATCATTTCTATATTACATAGAAAAGGAATATAATTTAAAAATATAAATCATTCCATGTTATCGTTAACATATAAAGGCGATGAATTTATCAAGACAAACAAGATGACAATAAAAAGATATTCTTTTTATATAAAACAAAATGCCATTAAAAGATGTTCTTTTTATAAGGAAAACATGTTGACACCAAATATGTTCTTTTTTAATTTCAAAAATAATATTACATCAAAATTTGTTCTTTTTGGTTTCAAAAAGACTATTACATCAAAATGTTCTTTTTACTTTCAAAAAGAATATTAAATCCAAATTTGTTTCTACTTTCAAAAAGAATATTAAATCAAAAATTTGTTCTTTTTACTGAAAAAGACAAATTCACTCAAAACCCAATTTTTATATGAAATCAACAAGATATTATTTTATTGGAAATCAAATCTTAATAAAAATCCATTTTCATGTGGTTCATGAAAATGAGATTTTTATTCTAATTCTTGATTTGATAAAATCCATGTTTCATGTAAAACATGAAAAATGTGATTTTATCTCAAATCTCAAATCTGATAAAAACCCATATCCATGAACAACAATAAAATGTAATAATTTTTTTTTTATTATATTGTTAATCCTGATTCCAGTGTTCATGCATAAATAAAGATTGAATCTTTAACGCAAAAAAATAAATCAACATTACAGATAGAAATAAAAATGAAATTTTTATCACCTAAACAGGATAAATATTATTGATCTCAAATAAAGATGAGATTTTTAATGCGTGAATAAACAAATAACATGAATCTCATATAAAGATGAGATTTTTATCGCTCGCATAAATAAATAACATGAATCTCAAATAAAGTTGAGATTTTTATCGCTCGCATATATAAATAACATGAATCTCAAATAAAGTTGAGATGTTTATCGCTCGCATATATAAATAACATAAATCTCAAATAAAGTTGAGATTTTTATCGCTCGCATATATAAATAATATGAATCTCAATCGTACAAACAAGAATTAAGTAACAAGGAAAAAATTAGTAATTAAATTTCTAATTATTAAATAATTTAGAATTCTCACCTGTCATGGATATGATAAAGACAAGGAACCAGCAAATTTCCAATTTGAGGATCCTCCTTTTCCTTTCTTTTGAGAAGGACGATGGTAGAAATTTTAAGAAAACATAAATTATTTTTGTTGTAGGGATTTTCAAAGAGGAAAAAGAAAAAAGAAAGTGATAAGGAAGGAGAAGAGGAGGAGAAGAGAAAGCGGCGGCCATTGGTGAAGAGGGAGAAATAAAATAGGGTTTGGTGTTAGAGTTATGAGAAAGTTAGAGATAATATATAGAGGTGAGGAGTTTTCTTTTATTTTATTTTTTGAGAAATGACTAAGGTTAAGGGAGAATGAGATATTATATAGTTGTGGGAATTTTAATTTAGCCGCTTGCGCTTTTTTTCCATTCTTTTCTTGAAGGCATTGCTAGTATTTTATGAATTCTAACTTTTATTATTCTCCCTCTTATACACCCAGATAAAAATAAATGGTACCACAACTAATTAATTCTGATTGTAGAATGATCAAACATATTTAATGTTGTCAATTAATTGAGAGGGAAAAAAGGAAACATTTCCATATGAAAAGCCCAACGCATTTCATAAATGACATGTAGTTTCATCGCCATTAATTAACATAATATCTAATTGGCAATTCAAGCCACTTTTGAATGGAATTGATGGACTATTTACTTTTGGAGGTTTTATTTAGACTTAATTATAGCATAGCAAGAGAGTAAACAATAAAAGCTATTTTTGAATCAATTAACACAACAATTGGAATTCACCATAATTCTTATTATATTGAATTAACTAATAATAATAATGAAGGGTAGCATTATTCAACACAAAGGAATTTTCCATTTTCAAAATTTGAGGAAATTTTATTTTAGTTATATACAATTAATGCACTCTAATCGTTCCATGATTCGATTTTTGAATTGAAAAAAAAAATATACCATTTATAAATATTACAACATATTGATAAAAATTAAGAAGTTAGCTTTAAATTAAACAATTAAAATATTTGCAATAATACAAGACGTGCATAATAATACTACAGACGCTATTATAATTCAAATATTTATAACACGAAAACTTTTTATAGAAATATTGGATAAATTTTTTTTGTAACATCAAGTTGTTCATTTTACTATTTTTCTAGTGATATACATTATATATATGCCATTTGTATAATGCATTTACACTTCACATAATTGAATGTATTTACATCTGATGCACGAAACATAACCATGAATAAAAGAGTAATGTCTAAAATATAAATATTAGGCACATTAAATTTTGAAAATTAATGCACAATTGACTGCCAATCTATGGAAATGAATTCTTATTAGCAAAAGCATTAAATACAACATTAAATAAATTCCTAGATGTTACATTCAAAGTAGAATTTTCTAACAAAAACTTCATGAAATAATTTTTTTAAATTTATCCTCAATTTCCGGGTTGTTACATGGATGTTGCATATGAATGAACGGTTGTGCACTCATATAGAAATGATATGTGTCAAATAGGAAAATTGCATACATGTTGGACTCATGGCACTAACATAATTCGCATTAAGGAGGTCAACTGAATCAATAGACCGCCTGATCTTTGCATTAGATAAGAGACATATACACACTTTTGTTTATGTTCATACAACAGTAGAAGTTTCTAAGGACAATGGATGCTTGTGGATGATGGTGGAGTAGATGGGTGATTGGATGGTAGGACACATTCTTCCTAACTTGAAGATTTTGGGGACGAAATCCTTTAAGGAGGAGAGAATGTAACATCCCGTATTTTCTATGAACATAAGAGTAACAAATCAGAGAATAATTAAATTGTAACAAAATAATTAAGGGAAACGGGTTACTCCATTGCGTTCATCTCGAAATTCTGCTTGGAAACGAGTCCGAGTTTTCGAGAAACGGAGTCCGTATGAGGGAGATATGACCCTTCGAAGTTTCAAGAATTTTCAGAACAGAAAAACAACTCGAATTCGAAATCGAAATTCAAATTCAAACCCCTGCGCAGACTGGACAGGAATTTTCCCGCCCAGGACCAGGTCGACCTGGGGGTCGACACTATGGTCGACCTCCCAGGGACCAGGTCGACCTGGGGGTCGACTTGCCTCCCGAAACCCAGTTTTTGAACCTGATGCATTCTGATGTATTTAGACTCGTTTCGTAACCAGATTCGTGAGCTTTAACCTATTTAAACACCCCCAAACCTAGCTTGCTCCCCGCACAATCTCATTCTTCCTATACTCTGCCTCTATTCTAATTAAAAATAAAAATGGCGTCGCTGCTCTACTGAAATCAAAACTAGGATCTTCTTCCAATCTGAATAGAGTTAAAGGGAACAACTATTTTCTAATCTAATTGATAGTCTACGCCAAAGGAACACTATTCAGTGTCAGAACTCAGATACCAGAAATCAAGACTTTCCTTTTCGATAGTGAGTATAGTTATTTTCAGATATGAACTATAATTTTGACCTTGACATGGTTGTAAATCTGAATCTGAGGTTTTGTATATTCTTATCTATCAGATCTGTTTTTCTGTGACTATTTTGTATCTCTTTCTTCTTTTTGTTCTATAGCCAGGCTACTACGAGCCTGCGCCGAATCTCATAAGAGATAAACGCGTAAACGCTAAATTTGGGAAGAATATTGAATAAGACTTATTTGGGCATAATTGATTTGTAACTAATTTGAGGGCACAACGCATGTTGTAATTCTGGACATAAATTTGAGGCATATTACATAAGACGATCTATGACTTGGAAGGAGAGAATTATTGTGACTTAGAACATAAAGAACATAGGTTGTAACTTAGAACATAAGTCTAAGGCATATAAATGGGCATGTTGTATTTAAAACATAAGGTGTATTGAACATATGACTTGAGATTTGGGGCGTAAATATTTAACTATGAACATGTAACTGATTTGGATGCATATTACAAGTTTTAGATCTGTACATACTATATATATTATAGTCTGTAATTTGAAAAAAAAAAAAGAGAATTACTTTGCATATGGCTTAGTTGTAAAAAAATCTAAGATTTGATGACTATTAAGTGTGAATACACCTAAATGGGGTTTTTGGATATGTGACATGCATTGTAACCAATGGCTATATTTTTGGCATAATTTATATGTGAATCACGATTTGGGGTTTTTGGAGAATATTCTGAACTATGTAAGTTTAACTAAAATTTAGGACATATGTTATATGGTGAATTATGACCATAATTTGGGAATGTAAGTTTAGGCTTACTTTATGATTAGGCAAGATATGTGAATAGGACTTTAAGAAATGTTTAAGTCTGCTAAAACTGTTATCGGCTTAATATGTTAATCTTCTAAAATCTGTTATCTGTTTAATCTGTTGAATTGCCTATACTGCTAAATATGTTGAATCGCCTAATCTGCTAATTATGTTAAACTGCCCAATCAGCTAAATCTGTTGAGTTGCCTAATCTGTTAAATTTGTTGAACCGCCTGAGCTGCTAAATCTGTTAAATCAGTTGAAAAGCTGAATAATTGTAATTTGTAGGCTCAATCTAAGATTGAGTAAAACATGTTAATTTGATTAATCTGTTGCGACTTGAAAAGAAGTCAAATCTATTAAATGAACATAAATAGTCTGATATTTTCTGTAATGGAATAAAGTGACTATGACACGAGGTTAGACTCCGTTTGCGGTGGAAGCCTGCCCGGACCCAACGGCTTAACCAGCAACCGCAAACTATCAGTCTAATGTGGGAGGTCGTAGGCATAACTAAAATATGCTTAGACACGAGGTTAGGTCTGGCTTGTGGCAGAAGTCTGCCCGGAACCGCCCGGCACATCCAGCGGCCACAAGCTAGCGACCTAATGTGAGAGGTCTGTGCATTAATAATTAATTAATGCAAATCTGAGATAAATATGATGTCTAAAACGTGTTGGGTGGATATGGTTAAATCAACTGGACTAATGAGTTTAATAAACCCGTTTCATGAATCTGTAGGCCTAATGCAAAGTTAGGCAAATCTGTAAGTCTATTAAAATTGTACATCTGATCTGTTAGTCTGAAAACCTGTTAACTTGATTTTCTGATCTGTGAACCAGTTGACCTAAACTCTGTATGTCTGAAAACTTGTAAACAAGTTAATATGAAATCTGTTAGTCTGGGGACACAAGGTTAGGAGGGAAAATACTTGTGTCATCTGTTGTTTGTGACCCATATTAGTCAGTAACCCTTTCTGGTATCAAAACTATGACCCAACAGTAGGTAGGGTCCGGGCACGCTTACTGAACTAATTATAAGCGGTTCATTCTGATAATGACGAGGGGTGTTGATGGTGCGTTCCAACCGGGTCATGTGCGTGCATGGATCCCAGTCTACCTCTGAGGATGTAAGACGCCGTGACATTTGTAAATTGGTCTGTGTCATTCAAAGGTTGCCACTTTAGGGAATGATACACCCTTTTGTGGGGCTGGCACTGGGTGTTTATGTATTAGGAAGCCGATCGCGTGGGGTAGGATTTAGGGTACACTTAGTTCTGTCTATTATGTGGGGTACCGTCTGTTTCTGTTGGGTGGTAACACCTGTCTGCTTCTGTGTGGTACCGTCTGTTGGGGTGGTAAAGACCCATTTACTAGTGTACACCTAATTCTAACATTCTGTTTCCATAAGGATTATTCTGTTTTTGTTCCTGTACCTTCTGTTGGGGTGGTAAAGGCCCATTATTCTGTTTCTGCTTAGACATTAGGGTAACATCTAATCCTGTTATACTAGTATTAGTGCAAAGAAGTGAAAAGTAATAGCTTATATCTTTTTGATTCTTCTGTTTAACCTAAGTATATCTGCTACTCCTGTTACTGTTATCTCGCATCCATTTTTATTTGCATGCCATGATTATTATTATCTGTTCATATGCTGAAAGTCACTGGACTCGCCAGACTTTATGTCTGACCTCGTTTGTTTTCGCCCATTTTTCTTTCCGTTTCCCCCCAGGTTTTAAGGGAGGGAATACTTTAGCTTGATCCGGATTTCTTCTGCTTGAGGTGCTTAAAGTATGGCTTGACTCCTTATAACATCTTCTGTGGGGATTATGATTTTAAAGTTTTGTACTCTGATGACTTTTGAACAAGACTGATATTTATGTACTTGAGTTTTTGGTAAAGATGTAACCATACTGATTTCTGTTTTTGTCCGCTGTAATAAAGTTATAAATTTTCAAGTACTGTTTATCTGTCTTGTAATATTCTATTCTGTTTACTAAAACACTCCACCAAAGTTAAGAAATTCCCTTTGTGAGTGACCTTAACGGAGGTGGGGTGATACACCCCCTCCCCAATTATTCATAGACAGTCGAACACCGAAAAATAGTACTAGCCATGTCCAAACACACCAACTCCAACATTCAACCAAAACAAAAACAAATACCCTTCAATGGCTTACCAAGCTAAAGCATAGCATTGTTTCCCTCTAAACAAACTTGGTATGTAGAGGGCGAAAGTTGCAGGGCCAAAACTAGAGGAGGAGGTTGGTTGAGTTGCGAAACCGTCCAAGGATCACAACGTGCACTGAGAACAAAAGGGGATTCCATGATAACGACAATACTTCCTCATCCATGCTAGTCAAAACACTCACTGCAACAGGCAAACGCTCTTAAATGACAATGAAAACTGAAAAGTACCAACAATAGACCAAACCAAAACCTCTTCACGGGATCTAACAACGCAGACAATATAATTCACCAAGCAGAAGAGAAACGATGCTCACTTGGTTACCCTGTGAGACAAATGAATGGACAAGACAAAGAAGGAGATTATGTGGGTGCAGTCGCGAGGACAATCCAACTAGGTACGTCAAGAAGATAGCAAGCTTCAGAAGGGTACACCACATAATAAGTAGGGAAAGGAAATCTGGTAGCCATTAAGGCTCATGGAGGAGAGTAAGTGTAGAATGAAAAGGAAACAGGCAGGATATGGTGTGGGAAGGGCGTTCAGATCCGACAAAGAGATATGTAAAGCTAGGGTTTGAAGATGACACTCCACAAGAACGAAAGGTGTGAGGAGAGGAAGGAGGAGTGATAAGGAGGATGGATCAGATGAAGTACGAAGTTTAACAGAGATTGGGAGAGGAGGTTGCTGTAGCGATAGAAACTGAAGAGAAAAAAGGGAGTCAAATTCCGAATCGTCATTAATAGAGGCGGCTTCAAACTCTTATCAGCTTAAAAAAAAAAAGATCTAGAAAGTGCTTTTGTTCATGTATGAAATTCATTCCACAAATTTTCTTCAACAAAATAGTATTTATTATTAATGTAATAATTTCTTCTAACAATAAATTTCATCAAGAAATTATATGTAGCATAAAATTGGAATATAAGCCTTTTACCGTTTATTGAAATTTCTCCTCTCATTGATTTTTCAAATCCTTTCCTATTATTGAATTCTATGTCCTTTGCTATAAGCAAATATTAAGCGTACTTATATGCTTTGAGGATTTATTTTAGTTTTTAATGGCTTTAACTTTTCAGCTTTTTGCATATGAACTTCAGGTTCCTTACTTGAAAGAATTTGTTTACATCATGAGTTTCCAATTTCACTTTCAGTCATAAGTTGGTATTGCTATTGAATTTAAACGCTGCACCATTATAAATTATACCCATAATTAGTTTGGTATACATAAAAAATCATTTTTTTAATAGATATTCTATCTTCAGTCTTTCCAAAACAATTACATATGAAAAGTAATAGTAGATCGGGAAAGATAAAATTAGATCCACCTCAATATCACTAATAATAATGAAAACAATACAGCATAATCAAAGCTCCATCAAACTGTATATGAAAACTCAAAATTAGATTCAGAAAGGATTAAAAGAATAAAATTAAACACATATTTGTGGTCAAAAAAATAATTAGATTTAAAAAATTTATCCATTAGAATCTAATATAGATCTATAAAAAATATATAGAAAAATGAATCTAGAGGTTTGAGTGAAGAATTCTTAAGTAGAAAATAATTGCATAACAAATCCATAAATCTGTTAATCAAGGGTTCTTAAACAAAAAATAATTACAGAACCAATTTAGAAACTCATGTATCAAGAATCCTCAAATAAAAGTTACTTACATGACGAATCCATAAACGTAGATATAGAAGATTTCAAAAAAAAGCTCTAATAGAATCTCATGCTAATAACGTGTTATAAAATAAAATAGAACATACAATAAAAGAAGAGAAGTCATTAGATAGAATCTAAGAGATTAGAGAGAAATCTTTTATTTATATTGATTTAGATCTATCATACAATGTAAACAACCTCTCTAATTTATAGAGTCTATATGCCCTGTAAATTATAGTAACTTTCACGCTTATTACTTTTACATATTACAACAATAGCTATTTGATTATGCAAAGTCACAAAGCTATTTTACTGTAAATTCTCAATTCTAAATTTGTCATTTTTCAAATTAAAAGCTATGGAAAAATCAAATAAGTTAAATTCCTAGCTTATTTTTTTTTCAAAATATGTAAATCGAGTCAAAATATCAACGATTATATTTTTAAAAAAAATTCAAACTGATAGTTATCGTAAATGAATATAAGGATTGAATTTGTTATTATTATTCTATTTAAAAGAAATTAAATCAAAGCATTAAATTAATTGTAACGACCCACTATTTAAATAATGGAATTTACCCAAAATGATAGATAATTACTAGGGTAATAATAGAATCAATCACAGAACACAGATACAGAAATAAAAAACAATTTAGAATCTTGCATAGGAAACAAATAATATATAAGTAATTCATATGTTTACATTTTTCTTCCTTTAAAGTAAAACAATCAGAAATAACGTAAGTTAACAACTACATAGCTAAACTAAGACGATGATATAACTAAAATAGAATAGAGCTTTCTCAATGCCTTCGTCTCCAGAAAGCCCATAACGACCCAGAAATTTAGATATTTTAAAAATTAGAGTTTTTAAGAATTTAGAATAACCGCGCACGGTATTGGATACATACAATCATTTTTACATACGATTTCAAAATGTATAACGATCAGATAAGTTATTCAAATTAGTTTTATCAACTTATCAGTTCAAACAATTTTGGTCAAATGAAAATTTGACACTCTTCGTCGAAATTGTAAATTTGAGACAAGTATTTGAATACAACCTATTAAATAGTTAAGATAAGGTTAGTGAACTTTTAGAATTGATTTGAAAGTTAATTATACTAAAATTCGACATTTTAATATTATTTTAATAGCCTAGGAAATAGAATTTTTGAAGACAATATCAGAATTCGACAAAGCGAATTTTATCGGATCAGGAACGTCAAGATATGGTAGGGTTTCACATTTCGCGTCAAACGGAGTTAGTATGCAGCCATGCGAAATTTAAGTGCAAACCGATTGATAATTTGAACTCGAATTGAGCTCGAACGGGCAATTTTTGAGGAAATGGACTCGAAATTTGATGAAATAAGTTTCATTGGAAATGTATCTAAAAAATATAGTATGATTCCAAATTTCATCGAAAACGGAATTAGTATGTGGTTACAGGAGTAGATAACGCATAATAGACTGAACGTATTTTAAATTTGTGTTCACACCTTGAACTTGCTGTCTCCAAAGCGTGTTTCTTTTGAGGTGTCATGCAATGAAGGCCTCTTGATTTGCTTTCTCCCTTATGCTAGATGAATGACACCTATGTGATCCATGGCAACCAAAATTGCCTATAAATACCAAGCCTCACACCACTTTTCACTTTGCTTTTCCCTTTCCTTTCTTCCTCCAACCTGCCGGCCATGGCCCTCAACCACCGCCACCAGCTCCTTCCCTCTCCCCCTCCTCCAAAGTGGACCCCCACCACCTCCATATCTCTATAACACCCTAAAAACCCATTTTTACCCCTAAAGCTATATACTTTAGCCTACTTCACCTCAAAATTCACCTCCACCCGCCACCACCTGGCCCCAGCCCCCACGGTAACGCCTTAGCCCCCTACAGCCCTACGGACCCCACCTCCTCGAACCCCGATCCCCGTTCGCCTCAAATCCCTTTCTGTTCGCTCCAAAAAACCAAAAATAGCTCCACCTTATTCGCTCGTATTTCCGAAACTCAAATAGCGTCGAACCTCTGTCAATTTTTTTTTGGAAATATTTTGATGACACTGAAAGGCAGCCGAAATCATCCGAAATAGTTAAGATGCTCTTTGATTGATGTTAAGAGTTGTGGAAACCAATGGTGAGAACACTAACCTTTGTTTATAAAGATGTGGTAACTCTTAACTCACACTTGTTGGCAAGTTTGGTTAGAAATAGTTAATGACGTTTATGTAGTTAGAAATAGTTAATGATGTTTTTGTAGTGATAAATAGTTAAGTGATGGATTACTTGATGTTAAATAGTGAGAACATATGAATTGAAAATAAAGGTAGTTAATTATTTACTATTATTGTGAACTCGATTGAGTTATATATTGATGTTTGGTTAATACTATGGGTTAATTCTATGGTTTAATGATGTTAGACATGAAAAAGATTTGATTTTTAAGTGAAGTTGATGTAGAAACTTGAGGTATGACACTTAGAACCGATATAGTTGACATTGGAATTGAATTGAACCTTAAGTGGTCATTAGAAAGAAATTAACTAAGTATTGGTTATTGGATGTTAGTATGAACCCTTTTTGATATGATAGTGATAAATGCTTATGTTGATATGATTGTGTATATTGCGGTTAATCTGTTGATCGACAAAACAATATATGCGTTAACGGTTTAAGGCATATATGGTATATACCACGATAAGTGGATTGGATGTTATATTGGTTGTTAACATGTGGTATATAGTTAATAAACTGTTTGAAATAGAATCCTCTTTGATTTTATTTAAAATCAAAGTTTGGTCCGAATAGAACTCATCGCGCAGCGGCAGTTTGCAAACTTCGACCCGTAACTTCAAACTGACGTACCGGAAGATCCAACCATTGGATCTTCCCGAAATGAAAAACGTTGGGTTCGAAATGAAAAGAGCTTTCAAATGATATGTAGAGTAGTGAAATCCAACAGTAGATCTTAAGATCAGTTCAAACCAAATTTGAATAAAAACATCTCCAATGTAGTTTAGGATCCGAAATGGGATCTGACTGAAATGACTTATTTTTAAATAAATAAAAATAAGGAAAAATTATGATAAATCATAATAAATGATTAAAAATAAATTTGGATTGAATATACTAAGTTTGGAAAGTTAAAAGGCTATATTGGGAAAATGAGCCGTTTAAGCAATGTTATTTGTGATGCTTTGTTTTGCGATAGTATTAGAACTCATTTAAATTTTGGATGGATGGTTATGAAAGATGATTCATAAAAGAATATGAAATGAAACGTTTGGTTTCAGATAGCAGAAAATATTTGAAAATAAATATTATGAAGATGACAAATGATTTATAAAGGTTGTTTTATAAACAAAGAGAATTTCGATGGCTTAGATCCCAATGTTTAAATGATTTAGAAAGAAACAATACTGTGGTTTGAAAGTACTTGTGACTATTATTGCGAAATGATTTATCACTTCGGAAATCTTCATTTTATATAAAAAGGTCATTTCAACATTACAACCATTATAACTTCTTCATATGGATTTGTTTAGGCCGACCTCAAGTTCAATTCATGAAACATAATAGATATGTATTTGTAATTGTCGATGATTTTTATAAACATACTTGGACGACTTTTATGAAAAATAAAAGTGAAACTTTCGATTATTTTAAAACTTTTGTCAAAGAATTCAAATTTTAAAAGGATTAAATATAGAAAATATAAGAAGTGATCATGGAGGAGAGTTCGAAAACGGAATATTTGATAAACATTATAAAAAGAAAGGTATTTTCCATAATTTTTCATTTTCTAGAACTCCACAGTAAAATGGAGTTGTAGAACAGAAAAACAGAACACTATAGGAATGTGCCAAAACTTTACTAAATGGAAGCACGTTATCTAAACATTTTTGGGCAAAAGCAGTTGCAATAGCCTGTTATGTTTAAATCGTGTGTCTATTTGACCTCTTATGGAAAATACTCCTTACGAACTTTTTAATGGTACAAAACCAATTATTTCATATTTTAAAATCTTTGGTTCAAAATGTTTTGTTTTAAACATAAGAGATCGACTTGAAAATTCAATTCAAAAATTGATGAAGGAATATTTCTAGCATATTTGGATCGATGCAAAGCATATCATATTTTTAATAAAAAACAAACAAAATTGAAGAAACCCTTTACGTACCTTTTGACAGAAATTTTAATCAAGATTCATATAATAATACAAATGAATTTTTATATAGTAATTCTAGAGAAGACCAATACTTTATCCATACTAATAACAATAAAAATATCATTAGTAATAACGTAGACAATGAAAATAATATTCAAGATGAAAACACTAGTCATAATACTGGAGAAGATGAAAACATTGTTCATAATACTAGAGAAGATGAAAACATTGTTCATAATAATAATGAATTAAGATCTCCACCCAAAATATTATGGGATCACCTAGTTTAGAATATTATTGGAGATATAACTTCAAATGTAAGAACTATAAATGAATTAAATCTAGTACGTCACGTTGCTTTTCTTTCTAATATAGAACCCAAAAATGCAAAAGAAGCCTCTACTGGTGATAATTGGATTATAGCTATGCAAGAAGAGCTTAATCAATTTGAATGCAATAAAGTTTGTAAATTAGTTTCTAGACCAAGTGATCAAGTTGTCTTTTGTACGAAATGAGTTTATAAAAACAAAGTTGCCGAAGTATGAAATTCAACTAGAAATAAAGCAAGAGTATGGAAAACATCACCCAAGGAAAATTCCTTTAAAGAAGTCCGTTTTAGAGTAACTTTTCCCTTACCTTCAACTTTCGATGTCAATGAAATACCCACAAAGAATTGTTTATCATTAGTAGCAGCTTTGTAAATTGTAAACATCCACCTGTTAACACATATATGGCGAGTTGTCCTAGTGTCTACAAACCATTCCTTAATTCCATTTTGACATTACTTCGCACTGATCCATATTAGGGACACCATCAGAAATTTTAGCCATGTTTAATTCACATTTCTTTTGCTACGCATTTGCGACATTTTGCTGATTTGTATTCCTTCTTTTCATAGTTATGACATAAGCCCTGAAACTTCTTAGACTTTTTAGTAACATTTGACATTTTCTTTTGTTGGGTTTATCTGTCTCGACATCATTAGCCTTTTCCATCAAGTTGTAGGAAGTCTTTTTATCTGATTTTCTATTGTCTTATTCCATCCTCAACCCGGTTATCATTTCTTCCATTGTCATCTTTTTGAGTTTGTGCTTTAGATAGTATTTGAAATCCTTCCATGATGGAGAAAGTTTTTCAATTGCAGCAGCAACTTGGAAAGATTCGTTGAGTGTCATACCATCATCATTATATTTGTGGATGATGACTTGTAATTCTTGGATCTAACTGATCACAATCTTCCTATCTGTGCAGTTAATGCCCAGCTGTATTCCTTCCTAATATATCCTAAAATTTCAGCTATATTCCGCTATTTTCGCAATAGTTTTTATAGAAGTAATGAATTGAAAAATGATGTTTATACATTATAAAAATTATAAAAGTAGTTTTTTAATTGAAAATTTTGACTTTTACTTTTCAGAATAAAAAAATACTATGATATTCTATTAGATTTAGTTAAGCTAAATAAAACTTTACATTTATTCACTTATAATTAGTACATGTTTTATTTAAAATTAAGAATGTAATAATTACAATTAAATTGAATGTTAAATTTTCATTTATTTATATTTATATATATGCAAAAGCATTAAGTACGAGTTTTATATGCCATTTTAGAGTCATCTGCTATATCCTGCAATTTTCTTACTTTATACCCGCTGCAACATTTTGCAACTTTGCAGCATTGAACCCGTTGAGTGCTTTATCGGCATAACTTCTAAGTAAGCATTTTGAAATCGGGGAATTTTTCTACTATTAACTTCTTCCTTACTTCATCTTCTGTCTTGTACTTTTTATCCAAGCCCGTCCACAATTCTTTGGACGTCGATGCAGTAAATATTCATTGTATAGACTATTGTCAAGTTCATTGTAGATATAATTTTTCACATAAAGTTAGAGCTCTTCTGTACATTCAGGGCATCTACTTTAGTGGCATCCGGTTACATGTCTGCAATCTTTAGAGCATCTTCACTTAGGCACTTTGCAGGCGTTATTGTCATTAGAAAGAATATCATCGTTTGGCCATCTCTTAAAATCCTCTTTGGTGAACTTCCCTGACCTTTCTCCATGATATAGCACCACCAATGGAATCATTGCTGCAGGCTAGGTCATAGTTTAGTTGATACTTTCTAAGACATCGTCGTCTACAACAGCAGCCAACAATAAATATTGTTTCAAGATTGTTAGAAAATATGAAATATACATCACAAACTGTCACAACTATGTTGTAGAAATTTTTTTGTGAATATTTTGCAAAACTGAACTTAATTATGTTATAGAAAAATTATTTGCAAAGATTTTGCAAAAACCGTTGTAAAAATGTTAGTGAACAAACAATTATAGCACCTTCCAGATTGAGTACCTTTTAGTATATCTGAATCCCGAATAATTTTTTTCCTTGAAACAATATTGCTTTTTCTATGACATAAAAGGGTGATGAACAATTATTTCTCAAGAAAAAAACGTACCAACTTTGCAAAATAACGTTGGAATTTTATAGAAGACGACTAACGAAGGAGAAGCAATAAAGAACAAAGTACAAGGAGGAAGGAGAACATAATTCAAAAATATTTAAATTGATGATTATGTTCTCATACATTCGGATTTTAAACGACTGTAATGCTTGAAAATATTGCAATCTTTTTACCAAGTGCCTCTAACCCACCCATTCAGTAGATGCGGATGCCGGTGTGGGTGCAGATACGAATTCAGGTACACATGCTTGCGAGGCCAACCGATAAGATTGGTTTGCTTTTATGTATCTCTTTGTCCCATGGAAACTATAATAGTGTCCTAATCTTGATATATAAATGTATTTATTATTAAATACCAAGATGTGTTACTATTCACGTTTCTAGGCATTTAGTATCGTTTATTTTCAATACATTCACATTTCTCTATCTAATACTCATTCATTTTCAACTGTTGCAACATTGTAATTGTTGATGTCAAAAGTTGGTCACTAGTGACGGTCAACCTCCAATCGTGTGTAGGACACACGAATATCAATCTCATAGTATGGTAAAGTAAGTAAAAACAGGGTGCACACACAAAATATTTATAGTGGTTTGGCAAAATCGGTGTCCACGTCCACTTTATATCTATTGATTTTTTTAGGATTGGAAAGTACAATCGGCTTTTCTTAGTGGAAGAGAAGTAGAGATTATAATATTTTTGTAGTACTTTGAGTGCACAATTGGAAGCTTTCCAGTATACCGAGCGTGGGTTGGAAGTGGAGAATTCAACCTCTCCTTCCATTTTCGGTAATGGGGTATTTATAGTTGTAGAAGAATGATGAGTTTCGTGCTACGTGGCTTTCCTTTTTTGGGGAGCTTGGACATGTGGAGCTCGATCCAGTTGAATAGTTACGGCGATGGGACCCGGTTTACTGGTGAGTAATAGTTCTCTCGAGAAATGTGGCTTGTGTGACACTTGAACTATGGTGTATCAAAAGCAGTGTTTTGGTCGGATGTGCTTGACCACTTTAATTGCCTTGAGAATCGGATTTCCTTGAATAAATCATTTGGATATTTCCAAGTAAATCAGATCGATCCAAATTTTAAGGAGTGGTCGACTCGATTGACTGAGAGAGCGATTATGCAGGGAAGAGATATGCTGCTGCTGGAAGGAATCTGTATCGGGCCGAGACTTGTTTGTACTTTGTATAGTTAAAGGCCTGTTCGTTGGGGTTGGTTGGTACTGTATAACAAGCCTTGTGCCATTGGGCTTCGATCTATGGAGCCGTGACAGCTTGTGCTAAAAAGTTGGTCAACACTTTGCCCTCCAGAATACATCTTTCTTAGTAAAGGAAGATATGTTCTGGATCTTCTAAAGAACGTTGCATCGGAGTTCAATGTACATATTAGCTATGGTCAAGCTGAACCATATTAAGGCCAGAAAACCGACGATCCCAATGGTTGTATTAAGGCTAGAAAACGACGATCAGTGTAGATCGTATTAAGGCCAGAAAACCGACGATCACCGAAGATCGTGTTAAAGCCAAGTATATTACGGGATTAGTTGACAGACTTTGTCATAATGTCCGATGCCTGTAAAGGTAGTATGGGCCATTCTCGGTCTAGAGATGGCTGCGAGGAAATAGTGGTGAGTATTAACCATACTCGGCCTAAAGAGTTGGCGAGTATAAGTCATATTCGGCTTTGCCTGGTGAGATGGTATAGTCGGTTGTTTCAAGATTTCTAAGGTCGGATCTTGACCATGTTTTCTTAAGTAATCAATAGGTCCGTGCTTTTGAAAATGTATTATGAAGTTTGGCGAGTGGCAGTTTTCACTCGGCTGATAGAGGGGGTGAGTATTAGTTATACTCGGCTTACGGAAGTGGCGAGTATTGAGCATACTCGGCTTATGGACTCTTAATCGTACTCGACTTACGGAGTCGATTGGATATGGTGGCGAGTATCAAGCATACTTAGCTTTTGGAAGGTGGGTCATACTCGGCTTGTGGGGTTGGCTTAGATATGGTGGTAGACATTGACCGCAGCTTAGAGGCGGTAACTAGCACTGACCATATTTGGATCGGCGATCGTCAATCATGCTCGGCTTAGGATCATTTCTAACATACTCTATGCTCGAGAAAGAAACTTTATTGATGCTAAAGAGCTATTACAGAAAGATGGAACATAAATTCTAAGTGGGGAGATAGCTAAATCCAAAGCATGTCTAAGAGCTAATTCCGTATGTGTGTACTTCAACATACCCACATTATTGAAAGAAAACACTAAAAATACATTTCTTACATCTTTAAGAAATGGAAAAAAATCTAACTCTTGTTAATTGATGATGATGCCACGATTGCTGGGCTCAGGGTCCTTTCCGTTTCTCAAAGCTTGAGGACCGACCTGAGGAGCTGGGGCAGAAGATTGTGGCGGCATGACCTGTGTAGGTTTCTTGACAAACTAGGACAGTTCTCCACGCCTGACCCTATCCTCGATGAGATTTCGCAAATACTTGCATTAACTGGTGTCGTGGCCTGCCATGCTGTGGCACATGCAGTGCTTTCCAGAGTTGAGTTCCTTTTGGGTCATCTCCCTTTGAGGAGGTTTCGGGAAGGGTAAAGTTCCTCGCATGTCCAGGTAGATGTCGAGTAGGGAGAAGTTGAGCTCAGTGTATTGATCATACTTGTTCTCTCTCCAGGGTCGCACGTTGTGGTCGTTCTATTCCGAGACTTTTCCTGAGACTTTCCCTTTGCTCTAGCCACTGGTGTTGGATGGACCTCCGTCCTTGGTGGCAAGCACCTCGAAGCTTTCCATCTCGATGCTAGTGTCCTCTTGTCGGAGGAATCGGTCTGGTTCGGCATAGAAGTCGTCGATGTCTTTGGGGGGATCCCTGGTTAAAGAGATCCTGAATTCTGATTGGTTCTGAACACCTGTAATGACAGTCATAAGCACCATCGACGGCTCGGGTCAATCGACTGATGCTACGGCCAAGTTGAATCTTTCTAGGAAGAATCGGAGAGTCTCACCAGGTCTCTTTTTTATGGTGGTAAGGAACATGATGCTCTTTGATTGGGAGATGTGGACTCTAAGTTCCTCGATGAAGCGGGTTACCAACATATTTCAGTTGTTGATCGACTCAGTTGTTAGCTATCGGAACCACATTCCAGCTATGTCGGTGAGGAAGAGAGGGAAGCACTTGGCCATGAAGTTGGTTGACGCAGAAAGTGCTTCCATATGGCACATGTATCGCATGAGAAGAACGGTCTGGTCGGTCCGGTCATTGTAGGGCTCTATGGCCGGAAACTTGAAGTATGGAGGATTTCAGAACACTACAAGAAAACACTGATTTAGCGTCAAAAATTTAGAAGTAGAAATTTCCGTCACTAATTTGCAACGGATTTCCATGTGATCTGCAAGGGATAGATTTTTGTTTTTTCAACTCTTTTTTCTTTTATTTATTACCGTCGTCTTCTGTCATCCCTCAGTAAGCCGTTGCAAATTGCGTCAAATCACCAACAAAAAATTTCTGTTGTTATTTTCCGCAGCAAATCCGGGCAGAATACCGACGAATATTTATAGAAACTATTTTGCGGCAGAAATCTGACAGATTTGCAAGTGATGTTTATATTTTTTTTAAGGTATACAGAGGGCAATCCACATCCTCACACCACTGTTAATTTGAGCCATTGAGATCGAACTATCTAACTGTTGTAATTGGTCATCCGCATCAAATTGGAAAACTAGCAAATCTATTAAACATAGCTCTGAAACGTGTTGCTCCTTTTTTTCTCTTCACCCTTCTTCCTCACTTCCCACACTCACTTTCCCTTTTGGAAAACCAACCGAACCAAATCCCTAACCTACGTCCTTTAAGATCTTTCCTCCTATCAATGTCGCATAAATAACCGAGCTTCTCAAATCTGGAGCCGATAACGTCCAAACTAATCCCTCTATCTTCTCTTCTACTCTGATTTATCTCTTCAATATTTTTGCCTCCCCAAATAACTACTATTATTTCATTTTCCTTGCCTCCCTAAATAGTTCCTCTCTAATTTTCAACAAGGAATCTAATTTCACCGACGACCCACTGTAGGCGATGGTTGGCCAACGAAGCGAAGTTTATCTCTTAAATCCTACCGTCAATCATGGTGACGAGGTATTAATTTTTCTTAATTTTGTCTTACCACTCATTATTATTTATATCTTTGTTCGTACGATTGCAAGTACGACCACCGTTTGTTGATTTTGTGTTAAATGGATACCAATCAGTAAGGAAAAAAGGACCTGCTGATGAATTGTAAACATTATTTTTGGTTTTAACATGTTACAGAGTATAAGTGATGCAGTAACACCTTTACAAATAATAGGTGGATAGGCCCAGATTGTTCATGTTTTATCTACAGTATAATTATATCATATTCTAGGTCATCCAATATATTTTTGGAAGTTGATTTTCTTTGCCTATATCCTCAGATAATGGTAAAATACCAAGAGAAAGTTACTGCAAAACCTGGTGAGTATTGGCAAGTTGCTACATTACTAGATCATATTGCTAGTTTAGAATACTTGTTAAGCATATTCATATTTAATTTGTGCAACCAGTATGTGCAGCTTGAGGACTATTCCATTCAGTTGCCATTTAGTTTGAGTTAGATAATTAAACAGGTGACAGTCTTAGTTGTACTTTACCGGTTGAGTCAGCTCTAAGTATATTATATCTGACACTACAAACTTCAAACGTCTGATTGATACAATTGTTGGGTAATCTGTGCAGTTCATGCTTAACACACATTGTGAGTCATTTCTATCATTGTCATTTGTTTTAAAATAGATTTTTACACGTATTTAAGCTAGTCATACATGATCATAAATTATTTGTGTCTTGTTATTGAATTTCATGAATGAGAGCAACCTACAATTTGAAACCCTATGGATGCTCCATTTGTGGGATTATCATTTTATTCTTTTGTAATAAGCTGGATATGTTAATACTAAAGGTCCTAACTTAGTAAATTCTTACATGTTATTAGTTACTGCATGTGAATCTTTATTTCTTTCTTATGCACTCAAAATATCAATTTACAAATGCCTTATCTGAGTTGTCCCTCCTTTTTGATATCATGACCTTTTATTCGCATTATTTGGAATCTCAAAGAAAACACGTTTTCATTTTTGAAAGCAGCTTTCCACACATCAATTAGTAAAAAAAAATCAATAATTTTATTCTTTCACGGGGTGTTGTGTGGTTACCTTTGACTTTATGATTTAACATGATTGTTAATCTTAAATTAACGACTGCCTAAGATGTGTTTTCAGAGTAATCCCGCCAAAGAGTCAAACGCCAAAGCAATTGCTGAGTATAATTCTTATTGCTTGAGCAATTCGCTAGATTCACTCGACAATTGAGTGAAGGGTGATTTACCAATAATAATGTAATTGATTTGTTTTAGCAGTTAGTGGGTCCATAGTTGTTTTGTGTGAATGTAAGTGGGGCCCATCAGCTTATTGTGGAGCAGTTTTCCAAGTATGCCAATTAGTGTATTTATTTGATTGAAATGGCCCATTAAAAATGAACTAACAGTCAAAAATTTGGTTTATAGCCGACTTTGACTAATGGGTGCAATTAGGTGATTTTTCAGTCAAAATTGTCGAGTTATTTAAATCAATTATTACAAGCTTTCATATATGACAACATTGCTAACTGATTCTCCTAACTTATTATCAGGAACCATGTGTTATATGCTTAGGTCAATTTAGATGGACAATATCTTATTCCCTAGGAATGAAGGAGGTGCATTGCGGTGGTTACTTGGAAAAAATGTAACCAGCATAGTTCTTACAAATGTTGGCACTGAAGATGGATTTGTTGGAATTGCAGCACCATCTCTTGCCAGAATAATCCCGGTCAGTTTATAAGGAAAACTAATTTTGAATGCTTAATATTAACATCAAGTGTTTTTAAATAACATCGTTGTTTCAAAAATAACAATAATAGTGATAATAATAAGAGGCATAATAATATGTCCGTCTGTCTTGGAATTGAATTCCAGACATGGTCTTCGGAAATATTATTTGTTTCTGGGTGTAAGTCTTGTTCACAATGAAAATCCTTCCAAACCCTCACGTTTTGAAAATTTTCTACACTAGATTCCATTATACGCAAACAAAGCATTTGTAGGATTGGAGGGCTGTGCACGCGCACACATGCTCATGCAAATTTGTTTTCCGTAGGCTTTTGTTTGATTTTCCTAAGCTTGTATATTAAAAACTATCACATTTTTAAGTTCACAGTTTTATTAAAGGTACAAAATTGCATTTGTTATTTGATTATATTAATAGATAACGCGTTGATCATAGCTTTTTCTATTTAATATAATCATATCGTTCTTTTCTATTTATTTTCTAGATTGATCTAGCAAACATTGGTGGAGAACTTCTCATCCAGGTAGATACTTTTTAACGTTAGCTTTGTATGTATTACTTTGCTAGTTATTTGTAGCACTCTTTTTTTGCTTGCATCACATTAATTTAGCTATTGTTATATAAATAAAAATAGCAATAAATCGTTGTTAAATACTATTAACGACATGAAACGGTTTTAAACTATATATATGCGAGAATCGTTTGAAAAGACCAAGTTCAATCTCATTTCAAATGATTATACGACGATTTAAATCGAAAATATCAAAGGCGGCGATTGAAGACCGGCGATCTTCACATTGAATGGATAACTACTGATGCCCGACATTGGTTAGCTACCAATAAAGAGTTAAAGTGGTAGTTGTCCGGACGTACTTGTTGATTGTCCAGATATGCGAACACCTCTCTTCCGTATTGGACATACGGGACGAGGAATAAGGTGTCTCCGGTTTCGTTCAGACCCAGAACGGACTTGTAAATGGATGTGTGTCCGACATTGAATTTCATTCCATGTAAATTAAATTGATTTCTATTTAATATATATATCTGTGGTGGCGGAGAATTTATTCTCTTGCTTAACACCCTTCTTTGAGACGCATGATCTCAAAGGTTATATATTGGTAGGTATCGATCGCATGGCGTGAATTGTCAATGTGACATGCCAAGATGCAATTGATCGAGGTTTTTGTTGAAAAGTAGAGCCTTGTGGATGATGATAAAAGCATAGCCTATTTCGGCATAGCTTTGTGTATTACGTTACCTCACGAGCCTCACACCCCGGTAGAGTCAGAAACGGGACAAGGGAACGCAGGGAGTGCACACGTTTCTTTCTAACTAGAAGTGGTATCAGAATTTTGCAAGCCCTGGCATTTTACTTATGTGGTTGATGGAATAAGGCGCCTCGGATTTGTTGGTCGATTGTGACCATTTTATAGGTCTAATAGGATCGGGAAGCGTGTGTTCAGGCATAACTAATCCACTAACGTTATTTGTGGACCGGCCCTGCAGGATCCATGGGTTGCCCGTAGGTGTGATCTTGAGACATTGCTAGAATGTTTCGAATCGGTTAGGAGATCGTCCCTAGCCTTGACGCGTGATGGAACTCCAATCTCCAATATGACATTACGGTTTTGATTGTAAACCTATATATGGCGACATAGTATATGATAGCTATGCCGTCTAGGATTGATACATTTACTTTGAAGTATTTTAATAATGATTAGACACTAATAGTAATATTAAACATTATTTCCCATGTATCAAGCATTTTTTATCATTATAAGATAAAACTCTATCCTCCGGTTTGCGTTGCATTGTGTGATGAGACTTGAGTCTTATAATGATTTCATTTTCTAAAAAGCATTGCGTTGTCTTTAAATAAAATTTATTAAACATATGCATTGGCAATCCAATGGAGTAAACCCGTTCCGGTTTAGCGGCGTAGTCCTGTGATTAGCCATATTATTAGTTAAGAAAGATTTCTCATACCAGTCCCATGACTGACTCGTAGTTTGTTTCACTTTGCAAACTCGGGTGCCCTCTTTCCATATGGGCAGCCAAATGACGGGTTTAGGTATGGACACATTCTGGACTGGAGCTTGCTTACGAAGAGGAAGAAGAACATTTCCCTTTTTATCTTTTTATTGTTTCTTGATACATTTAGACATTATTGATCATTGATGTATTTGGTGGAGATTGAGACTTATTTCTTTCCTTGTTGAGACTTCTATTTTTCTAAGTGCATCATGTAACTGCGTACTCTGATGTCTTTGATGTTATGTTGTGATGACATTTCCATTTCCGCTGCAATGATTTATGTGTTATGCTATTATCTGAGATCTGTTATAGTTGTAATTATGTTATACTCCTCTGATTATCCTTACTTTCGTGCCACGGAAGTTTGGGGTTGTCACACCGGCGGAGGGAGGAGGCGGCGCAGGGGAGGTGCGATTGTGGGGAGAGGTGTGGCTGCCACTTTTGGGGGAGGAGCCATTAAAAGAAAAAGTGGAAGAAAGAAGAGGAAGGGAGAAGTGAAGGAGAGAAATGGAGAAAGGGGTTTTAAGTAGGAATATTATCGCCAACTCGATCTAATTGCCCCACTGCAAACAATATCCGTTTTCCATGAAATTTTGGCACATGATAATATACGGAATTACTAATCCAATGAATCAAGTTTCGTCGAATTCCGAGTTCGTTGACCTTACGTTTAATTTCTCAATTATGCTCAAATTAGTTTCAAAAATGCGATTTTGGCACACGTTTTCTTCTTGTACGCCCACACGCTAACTCAAAAAATTATAAAATTTAGATTCTACCATTATTTGATGATACGAATCCAAAAAAAAGTGAAATCGAATTCTGAGATCATCTCAATAACGTTCCTTTGTAAACTGACTTTCAGTTTTGCGCCAAACGGTTTTGCCTCTGGCAGCCACATGCTAACTCCATTTCGCGTGAAATTTGAAATCTAGTCATGATTTATTATTCCGAATCCAACAAAATTGATCTCGTCAAATTCTGGGCCTGCCAGCAAAATTTCACTTTTTAAGGGCTATGCGATGATTTTAAAAATCGAGTTTTCAAATACAAGGCTTATAAATCAATTTAATAATTTTACTGAGTTTGTTTTAAATCAAATAAAATATAAAAACTAATTTTCAAATTAATTTCAAATTTTATTTTGGCAAAAATATCCAATTTGTATTCAATATTCATTAAAATAGTTTAAATCAAAATTTTAAATTGGTTCTGGAATTCCGGGTTGTTACACGTTCTCTCAAAAGTTTGATTATTAATAAATACTTCTTGGAACGACCACCGCAAAATTTTAACTATTAATTAGCTAAGCCTCAGATGCTGTGCCGTTAAAGCGCTTAGCGGATCCAATGCGGCAGAGGTGTAAAAAGTTGCAGCGGGGATATATCGATGAAATAGCAGGATATAGCAGATGAGCCTAAATAGCATATAACACTCATATTTAATGCTTTTACAAATATAAAAATGATAAATAAACGAAAAATTAACATTTAACTTAATTATAATTAGTGCTTTCTTAACTTTAAAAAAAAAGCATAATACAATATATGAAAATAATTGTAAACTAGTTTGATTGTATTTAATGGAATAGTGTAGTATTTTATATTCAGAAAAATATATGTTAAAAAATTATATCAAAAAGCTAATTTTATAAAATTTATAATGTATAAAATGTCATTTTAAAATTCATTTTTATAATAGAAGATATAGCGGAAATAGCGGAATATAACCGAAATAATGGGATACATCAGGAATATCGGAATATAGCGGGAATTAAAACGGGGGTCCGTTTGGCACAGGTCTCTATTTAAGGTTTTAAATTAGGTTCAGGTCCGGTCCAACTTTTCATGTAAATTAGGTTCCTATTTTTTTAAAATTCATTAAAAATATATATAAAAATCATGTAAATTCAGTATTAAATAAAAAAAACGTACACGCCATAAAAAACACGTGTTAAAACAATCGAAAATCACGTCAAAACCCAAAAATACGAACGGCATGTGAAACACCAGGTTTTTGCATCAAAACATGCACCTATTCGTAAATAGTTGCATACATTCATACTTATATTTCATTGTTGCGCCAACCTGCAGTATAAATGCATACATGTATGTAGTTAAACAACAATATATGCATCGGTTGATGCATATATTCAAATTTGGCCTGTTTTTTCAAACTTTCTCGGTTTTCAGGCATTGTTGCATTCATTCATGCAATTATACAAAATACATGCATACATTCATGCGCATATTCAGAAGCCGTCGTCGATTTTAAATTTGTTGCACACATACATGCATATATACAGAATAGTTGCATTCATGTATGCAACTATTCGTAACACCTGAATTTCAGTTCAACTTTGTATGCATACATGTATGCAACTATTACAAATATATGCATGCATGTATGCATATATTGGTCTAGATTTTCAATAGAAAACACTATATCAATATATGCATGTAGAGCATTTCTTTTAAAGGACAAACTTAGAAAATTCTTTAGTCAAAAGTATGCTAAATTTGGTTTTTAGGCAAAAGTCCACATTTTAGTGCAAATGTGGAATTTAGGGGGCCCACTGCCATTTTCACTTTGCACTAAAATGCGAACTTTTGGCTAAAAAACAAACTTTCCATACTTTTGGCTAAATTTGGCATTTTCCCTATTTTCCACATGCATGTATGTATACTACTATTGACAATAGTTGCATAGAAGTATGCAACTTTTTTTTTTGTGGACTTCCGTGGATGTTTCCTAAATTTAAAAATTTTCTTTTTGTTTACCTGAGACCGCCGTTTTTTTGGTCAGAAAAGGCAAAAGGTGGAAGTGGTTAGAAGAATAGGCGGAAGTGGCAAAAAGTTTGGGCTGCAGCATAAAAAAAGAGGGTGGGTTTACATATAAACTTTAAGAGGGATGTGGCGTCCATTTTAAAGTTAAATAGGGACTCTAACCTAACTTCCACTTAAAATGGAAAGGCTATTTCAGAGGGTATTTAGAAATAGCGTAGCGGTAGAAACCCGTTACACGATATAGTGGAGATATTGCGAGGTAACAGCGGAGCATAAACCGTACAACTCAGATGTCAAAATGGAGATATTGCGAGGTAACAGCGGAGCATAAACCGTACAACTCAGATGTCAAAATGGAGATATTGCGAGGTAACAGCGGAGCATAAACTGTACAACTCGGATGTTAAAAAAATAGCCATCTGTAGTCCATCACATACGGACATTTGCCGATATGTGTTTAATGCGTATGGGTTTCTAATGATATGTTATACCGCCACAAATTTTATATCCTACCCAATGTTTAGTCACCATCATATAAATAACAATACATGCGAACGTACATAGAAGGCAAAGTCTATCCCACCCTAGGAAAGAAATAATGTGCAGTCCCATGTATTAGCTCATGTAACCTCTATATATATATATATATATATATATATATATATATATATATATATATATATATATATTCCATCTGAAAATCCTAGGCTGCGTCAAATGTTTCACTTGCGTGGTCAATGCATAAATTGGCCGCCACCATCAGAATGAACAGCTACTTGATTCTATTCTTCTTCCACAAATAACTTATAATCCGTCCAATAATTTCATGAACTCCCAACAACAATATGGCTCAGCACCTCGAGACCCTGAGACTGACCGATTATGATTGGAATTGGCTAACTCTGGTGATCTTAATCGTGGCTAGAATGGGCGGTTTTCGAAGTCGAATCAAGAGGGAATGGGTCAACCGAGTGGTGAGCAATTCTGGGCGGGGGTCAAGCATGAGGCGGCGCATCTAGTGGTGGGTTTGGATTGACGGACGACAAATGGAAGGTGGAGCGGCGAACGTGAGGACTGAGGAGGTAATGTGGTTTGGGAACCGCCAAAGGATCAGGGGAAGTTAGGAACAAAAATAAAGGGATGATGCTGGTTGGACCGAAGAATAATCGGTCTATTTGTGCGAATTTTACATATATAGTTTTGAAATATAATATTTATTTAAAATAGCGTAGTTTTATAAAAAATAAAATTTTACATTGTCATTAGAAATAAAAATATACATTTTTTTTAGAAATAAAAGTAACATTGGTTTAAAAATATACATTGTTTTTAGAAAAATATATCATTGTTTTAAAATAGAAAATTAGCGTGGTTTTAAAATAGAATTGTAAATAAAAATGTAATTTTTATAACATAAACATCGTATTAAAAATGGGATTTTTAAAATATATTTAGCATTGTAACTTATAAATCTCTGATATTTGGTAAATGTGTAATATTTATTCATACTCTTTATATTTTTGTATTCTGATGAAATTATTGTAATAAACAATGAAATGTTCTTCTGTTTGTGTTTCGATGTGCTTTGTTTTTAAAGCAATCCGTGCTTTTCTTCTCAGGGAAATTCGGGTCGAAGAAAAAATGGGTTCCACCCCCTACTTTTGAGACGCAATTTATGGTGTCCTACCCATTTATTTTACATTCGCATAAATTGACATAATTTTTTTCGGTTCATTTAGCATTTTTGAAAATAAACTGGGGCAGTTTTTTTTGTGTACAGTAGCAAGCAAATGGGGTTCGGCTTGTTTTGCGGTGGACATGGTAAAATAAAATAAAATAAAACAAGGAAAGGAAAAGCTGGGCGTTGATTGTGTGCAGAAGAGAACGAAGGTATCTGGAGACTGGAAACAGATTGGCCGTTAAAACAAGTAATGAAATTAGTTTAAAATCTTAATTATAATTAAGGATTTGATTAATTAAATTAATAATATCATTTGTAAATGTTATAACAGCTGCGTGATACGTAGTAATCTATTACCTAAAGGACTTTGCTAGAACGACCGAAAATAATTTTATACGGGTGACGTGGAAAGAAATCAAACGGTGGATATTAGAGGATGGAAACTATAATTCAGGAGAAAAAATAGGGATGGTCCACTTTCTATCTCTACATCGGTGTTTTTCACCGCTTTTTTGACCGGTTGAAATAGCATTTTCGTTACCTAAATTGTAAAACAGGATCCTACTCCCCTTTACGTGGACATCCTCCAAAAGCTCTATTTCAAAATAGAGCACTTTTCATGTAATGACTTTAGTTTAAAACTTTACCACTAACCGTCCACAGAATACACGATCTCCTGTCAAAACCGCTTATGTTAGAACTGCCTTCCATCTGTCGTTGTCTTCTTCTAATTTCTTCACTGCCAATTCCTCCATCGTTTTCCTCTTTCTCAACAACCAGAATTTCTAATTTTCTACCAATCCGTTGCATCCTGACCAATATCTACCAACTTCCCCTTCCAAATCTATAATTATCCCTAATTATCGATCGCATGTTAAACCAAATACACGAAAACTTTCACCCCAACGATCGATCCCTGAACACTATTTTGTAACTCAGTTATTCGGTTCCTCTTCTGCTCAGTGTTATATCCGATGGCTACCAAAATCAGATTCTTACTGCTGCCAAATTTGAATCATCGTAGGTAAAAAAATTTCCTTTACATTTTCTTACTGTTTGTTGGAGCGTTCATATATGTTCTGCAACCTTGGTATCTTGAATTCAACTCGGCCATGTCAAATTTATGTTTGTTCTTATCATCATTAAATTAACTTTCCCAAATTAAGGTTTCCACCTTCAAATTTGTGGTACAAATGCTTTTTATTGTATTTAAATAGTGTGTATGTCTAAACATGGCTTATATGTTGTTGACGAATTCCATACTGAGAATCAACACACAAAATGGATTGCATTAATTAATAAAAGATTCTGCAAACCTAATTTTTGTCTACGGCGGCATTTCGTACAAGGGAGAGTGCAACCAGCTTATTGATATTCAATTACACACTGGATTTCACGTTTCTTACCTACTGCTTATTTTTTGGACTATGGTTTATATATTGCCTTCAGTTGGGGTTTTGTTCATAATAACAGGTGATAATATATCTACTAATTGATAGTTGTTCTTCTCACTGATTTCTTTAGATTACTGGTACTTTTATTTCAATTGATGGTTTACATTTTCTTACCAATGGTTCACTCATGTCATTTACATGGAATGCTGAAATACTGTAGAGTAACAAAGTTCACTTTTTTCCCATACAGGATTGACATGGATGGTAACTCTGCTTCACAGATCCACGTTTGATCGCAATAGAGAGTTTCATGTGGTCAATTTGTGAGTGCCATAATGCCTACTATGGTTTTTTTTTATTCATATAATTACTAATCACTATCTCTTTTATTGCATAAACTGCTGTATGCTTTGCATTATTGTTATTTGAAGTTAATAGATGACATTTTGTTTACATCTACTGTTAACCAACTACTTTGTTAATTGTTCTTTATCATAACTACGAACCGGGGTGATGAATGATTGCACTGCCACTTTGATTATCGATTACCGTTGATAATTTCATTACTGTATTATATCGTTCACTCGACCATTTCTAGCTATGGAGTGCGAGAGTGTAGATCTGCCAAGCAGATTGTTCCAGACTGCTTTTAAGGTATTACCATTTTTAACCCCACATAATTCCATCACTATTATTCAACATATTTAATATAATCTTTTAAATGTTAAGACATATAGTGTGCAGTATGTTATATTTGTTGGACTTTTTTGGTTACGCTTAGTTGATTCAGCTTTAAATATCAGCTTAATCATATTACATCATAACTGTTTAATTTAATGTCATGTGTTTACTATTTCACACTATATATAATCCATCAAAATGCTATTACGGATAGATAAGAACCAAAGTTAGCGTACTGTGAGCTATTACACTGACTTATGATTGCAGTTTTATCTCCTTTTTTTAAGGCTAATTTAAGAACATTAATTATGCATATGTTCTACAAGTATGTCTATTATGTCAAATAATATATTTTTCGGTTGAAAATGGGATCATGTACATGATCTTTTTGGTAACAACAGTAACATTTCAGTAAATTAATAGGTGTATATGAGCACTGCATGCATTTATCATGCTTATATGTTGTGATTCCCACTTACTGTATACATCAGTGATGGTCAATATTTTGCTTTTGTCCCCAGTAAATTAAAATGAGAGACATTTTTCCCCAGTTAATGAGCTAAATATATAATTTCAGTTTTGGCTAAACTAGGTAAATATGTTAACTGAATGATATAAACTCTCCAGATTTATCATTTTAAATATTATTTCAAAGTCTTCTTATGAATACATAAGACTCCTTGGACCACAGTGTTCCATGATGGAGAATCCTCATGTGATGAGGTTTTATGATTATAGTTTTATATCGATTTCTACCAATACAACATTTCTTGGTCTCTTCCGATTATTAGCTCTTGATGAGAACATAATGGTCTAATTACTTTCTATGCCAAAAAAATACTACATTGAAATTTGTCTTTCGGATTAGCTATATTTACGGCTCTTTTTTATACATTTTCAGCTATATTTATATGCAGTAAATAACCATATTTTTGTCAACTACTAATTTATAATCAATACCTTATTATGTCTCATAGGGCAAGCAGGAAAAAAATTAAGATTTTAATTACGGTGGTATCCTTCTTAATTCAATGTCAGGAAACTTCATATATGCAAGATGAAAAAACATTATCTGATGAATTTTAATGATAGAATTTTAAGATGTATATTTTTTAATACTCTTTTATATTAATTAAATGACAATAAAATCTCTCAATTTCTTCATTGATGTTCTTGGCAAAACAGAGTATGTTTTAGTTACTTCTTATTGCCTGAAAAACATACTTCTATGAAAATCATCCTCCTGATTTGACTGCATGCTGAACTCATTAGTTTAGCTTTTTCCTTAAACATTTACACAATAAATGTCTAAATTAATTAAAACACTAATTTACTTAACAATTTGCCATGACTTCACACAATAGGAAAAAACTCACTTCCTTTGTGTCTAACGTTATAGAATAAGTTATAAATGCTCAATATGCTTTGTTCGAATTTAATGTGCTACGCTGAGAACTTAAAACACAAATTTACATATTTCTTTTCATGTTATTGGGAATAGCTTATATAAATGAGGTTACTTGTGGTACAACGTAACTATAATATTTGCATATGTACCATTTTTTAACGATGTGCTGCTAGATGCTTTCTACTCTCATTTATTGCTTACGATAAATCGGAACACATTCAATGACGCACAATAGTGTAGTTTTTGCAACCATTCAAGTTAGATAAAATACTGGTCGTTTAGCCCATAAGTTTATGTTACTTCCAAAATATGTTCGAACCTTTTTTTGTTAACTTGGGGAAGATTTTAAATTGGTTCCCCTGCTCAAAATATTCCTACTCAAATAATAATGTTTCACCTTTGTTTACCAAATATGGGATGTAATTTGTTAACAAGATTCACCAGCATTTGGATTAATAAGCTGCAACACATTTTATAACTTTACTATTCTACTTTTATTTATTTTATTTATTTTTTTGAATAAAAAAACATTGAACCCTTTCTTACTGTCACTTTAGTGAATTTGAGATTACATGCTTAATTAGACCTTTTAAATCTTGGGAAAGATGCATCATTATGAAATACAAGATTAGTCTTTATCATTTTATTATTAATTTTCCTACAAGCTTTTCTTCGGCTTTTGCGTACCAGCTCAAATCTCTTGAAATTTTTTGAAACATATGGGATGTGAATTCTAAGGTCAGCATAATAATACTGAGTTTGAGATTCAGATCTAATATTTATAACTATAAATGGTTTTTTGTTGAAATACATTGAAATAATAGCAAAATATATAAAATTTGGTATATGTATATGTCTTATCAAAAGTTGAAACTGTATCTTCTTTCATTATATAGCGGTATCTTTACAATGTATGTGTTTTCAAACCTTTTAAAAATTAGATTTATTTGTTTCATATGTAGATCTGATCGTTTGGCAAAAAAGTATTGAGGTCATTCACATGTATAAATTAAATACACTTTTTGCACATCATAAGCATATTTCTCCCAAAAATATCAACATTTTAAAAAAAATTCATTTGAAACTTATATATTTCCATTTTTTTTCCAGCAAATACTATATGGTCGTAAATCTTTTATTTACCCAATTATTCAATTTGACTCTTCTTCTGCACATACTAGATAATATGGCATTTATGGGGATATAAATATACGCTGAAATTGATTACTTGCATTTTATTCAAAATCAGGTCATACTGCATGACTAAATTACTGATATACACATTATTTGAATGCAGAACACATCACACCAATACACATCTTATAACCAAAGATATTGGGTGTCTTAGTTACATCGTTTAAAGCAAAATTACATTGGGTACTCAAATATTAGGTGCATTTTATGTATAATTTATTTGTTTAAAGCAATACACAATACACAATATTACTTGCATTTTACGTTTCATTTCATTGTTTAACGCAAAATTACATTGAGTGCTCAAATTTTAATTTGTTATTTCTTACCATCCTTAAAATCATGATATTGGATATCTTAGTTATAGTAATCAATGCAAGCGAACTTATTTATGCTTCAATATGACAAAAAGAAGAATGACAAACTAAAGATAGCATGTATATCATATGGCTATTACAAAAAATGCACATTAAAATTAACAATGTTAGAATTATTTCCGTCAAATTATCTGTCATCCCTACAATAAGCAATTTAAGCTCAAACAAATGATTTTCAAGCATAGGATTAGGTATCTAAATGGCGGGTCGAATGAAAAAGGCTTGCATACTTGGTGAAGTTAGACAAATTGTTTATTTACTTGATAACGTTACTCAACCAAATTTATTTTGTCCAGTTTTTAACCAAATTTAGGTATGTTTGTTCTGTTTATTCTTCCTAACTGAAACAACTTATTAATAATATACGGGCTATTAAAATGTGTTCTTTGCAGAATCAGTTTTTCCTTTGGGATCAGATAGAACAATTCTTTCAATCTATATGACTGGAAAATGGATTTTTAGAATTTTGGTGATGGAAGTAGTTCTTCTACTCAGGTTCGTTTATTCATGCTTAAGCTTATTTTCCTTATAGTTTATGTTTGATTAAACTAAAATAAGTTACTTTCAACTAATTAACTCAGTAAAATTATTACTATCATACTATTCCATTAGGCCTTATTCATTACTAATTCTGCTAATTGGTCAAAATTAACGACTTTACTTTGTGAAATTACAAGTAATAATTTAGTTGGATGCCTAAAAATCTCATCCAATAAATAGTTTAGTTCTGGTAATATTATGGTTGTTACTTTCAGAGTCATAAAACATTGTTTTTCCTACAAATTTGATAATATATTTAAGTTATAATTTATTGCTATGCACATAGGTGGTAGCAAAGGTTTGGTGCAGTTGCAATGTGTATGAGAATGAACTATTTGGTAGTTTGATAGCAATGATAATCTATATATTCGAATCAACAATGTCAGAATCAATGATAATCTATTTATTGGAATTAACTTTTATTGATACTTATTTTTTTCTGTGATATTTAACTATTAATAAACCAAACTTCAATTTTTGATTAGATGCACGTACTGAGCATATACTTATTCCTATTTGTTTTCAATAGAGCATGAATACAATGAAAATTAGCTATATTTGAACATTACACCTGTAACTAAGATTAAGAAAATTTCAATTAGTCAAATTTGTTTACTAACTGCAAATTATAATTTAAAATTTAACGTGGTTATGTGATATTATGAATTAATTTTGCTGATTTTCTAAACCGTATTTACTGTCATTTAGCATGGTTATCTTACCCACTTACCGTACATAAAATTGAATTTAAGCTATTTGTCATAAGATTTTTTTTTCCTTTTTTCCAAAAAAATGTTTTGACGCATGTAAGGCTGATAGCTAAATTCTATATACACATACACATGCCCGTTTACAATTTCAACACATACTGCTGGTCTTTAGTTATGTGCATCTCACTTTACATTTGTTTTTGATGTTCCCTATACCACTACAAATTTCAACCTAAAACCTTATTCCTTTTTTTAATTCATGTCAGGATGTGGACAATAATTGAACTACTACAAGAACACGTGGAAATAAAACCGGGACAAGAAGCAAAAGAACTGGTTCACTCATGCAATCCTTCACTTCTGCTGATCCACTATATTTTGTTTGGCAGTTATTATTTAATTACTTGACTTCTACTTTAACTTCATTTTTAACAGTTTTATATAACTTTATGGTTTGTTTTTTTTTTCTTTTAATATTGTTCATGTATATCTCTTAGAATTCATTGTCTGAAATGGTATACTTATTATGCTTATATGTTCAGTTTCTACTTACAAGTTCTGTTTACACTTACTTGTTCTTCTCTTCTACCTTTATTTTCTGCGTTTGTGTATTTATAATTAAATAGAATGAAAATATGTCAAACTGAATGGGTTGAAGATCCGTTGTCCGCTTTACAGTTGGATAAATTGTTGTGTTGTCTCCAAGCACCATTAAATGTTTTGCTTGGAACTTCACCTTGCCAGACTTACCTGTATTTCAAATATTCTAAGAATAAGCTCACATGTGGTTGAGCGGAAGCTTCTCGGGTCTACATAATAACTAATATGTTGCAAAAAAATGTTTAAGAATTGTAAAAAATATTAATAAAGCAAACAATAATGTTACTAATAAGTTGAGGCAATAGCAAATAAAATTGAAGCACTGCAATAGATGTTTGAAAATTCAAAACTTTTTGGATCTAACAATGTTACAACAATTATATTTTATAGTTAAATAAAAAATATACTTACCATTTACAAGAATAATGCTTTTAAATTTTATGCAAGGTGATTTCTAATCATTAACACACATCTGCTAAATATTGTAATCTAACAAGTAATTCAACATTATAATTGATGGATGAAAACACATATTTTTCCAGCGTAATGTATATTCCTTTACACATTTACGTTTACAAATTGCACTATGGTTATGGCTTAAAGAATTAACGTAGAGACATATTCTTTAATAACGTACTAAATTGTGAAATTGACAGCTGAATAACCAAAACTTACCAAGATCATGTATAGTTATATAACAACAGACTACACAATAAGCATTCGCGATATGAATTAGAAAACACCCGTCAAACAAGATTTCTACATATATTGTTACGGTACATGAGATTTTTGTTACTTCTTTAAGAAAGGCATTAAACTCTGCATTTTATGCCTATTACTACTTCTTTAAAAAGAACAAGTAGATCATCGAATACTGCACATTACCCGTGTGCGAAGCACGGGCCACTCACTAGTAGAAAATAAGAATAATCCAAGATAGGTGAGTGATACATAGTAATAGAATATACTACAACATGCATGTATATTCCCTGGTCGTGCATACAGATATTTGTTACGCATGCAATATTTGTTACTTAAAATAAGTTAATTCGGTCGCAGTTAAAACTAGAACCAGATTAATTTCCACATTATTACAAAATATGTAATAATATGTAACAAAATATGTAATAATATACAAAATACGTATCATGCTCTACACAAATTTCTGATCCTGCAACTGTCGTCGATGGATTCGAAATTATCTAAATCATCACTGCTGGAAATCAAGAAACCTTCCACATGCATGATATATTGCAGCTGAAATAACTGTAAAAATTTAAGCTTATGCATTGCAAAACATAAAACTTGACACCTGCAACCAGTCGGTGTTGGAAATTTGTGTGAATTATTAAAATATTTGAATAAATGTATGAGTGGCTCCTTAATGTGAATAGTCCCACGTCATGGGATTATATGAAAGAAGCTAGTATTTATACTTGTTTCTAAGAAGCTTTGATGGGGCCTTGGGGCTCCCAATACATACTTTGTTGTGAGGAGGGAGCCCATGCATCATGAGCACCACACACGCGCACGCGACCGACCGACCGACCCGGCCCGGCTCGGTGCGGTATTAGGCTTGGGCTTGGGCTTTGGGCCTTGGCTATGTGGTGTAGACACTTATATTTTTGGTTCAGAAAACACTGCATTTTTTGAACCTGTTTTTTTTTAAATCCGGATACTTCTGAACCGACTATAATATGAAGCGGTAAAAATTTTGACCAAGTATTTCGCAGATCCTATTTTCCTCCACTGACCAGTATTTTCGAATAACCTAATACTCGTCTATATATTATCATCAGATCAAACGAGATATATATAGAAAAAAAATTCTGTTTTTCTCTTCCTCCGCCATTAAAATCTTCTTAAGAAATTTTCGAGCAGTTAAAATCAGAAAGTGCAAATCAACACTGGTTTGTTTGTGCAAAGCAAATCAGTTATCAATTTCAGAGAGACTGTTTTATCTTAGAGACGGCGGCGAAAGTACGAACTGGTTTTGCACCATCGGCCAGATCACCGAATCGTCTTCAATAAAGCGACACAGTACGTGACTCAGCCATTTGTTTCCCAACAGTCGGATTATTCTAAAATGTTTAGTAGTACTTTCATTATTTATCTTCATTATTTATCTTCATCTTTGAAACAACCAAGAAAAAGGAGCAGAGAATTTACATTAACATGCAATAAGAGCTTCACTTAGGATCAACTGAACAGTTCGTGTCTAGAAGAAACCAACGAGTGTTTATATTCACCAAAACAAAGGAACTAATTAATTGAGCCCCTACAAGTATAAATTTGTTATTATAAACAGCATTGCACCAGAGATTTGTCTTTCAATCTACAATCTACAATCCCCAGGAACTCCAAACTTGATTTAGCAGCTATCCCACCGTGTCATATACCATCAAAGCGAGAGCTCTATGCAATCTTGAGGAGTTGGTGCACTAACATGGCTAATGCGCTTCATTTCCATCTGAACCCTTAAAAAAACAGAATAAATAAATAAATAAACGAACAAGGTGCCAACGTTAGAGGCCATTTGATGCTGGTAATAATTTAGATCCTTCTATATTTTCCAATGAAAATGAGAATTCATTCTTTTTAATTTATCGCTCCTGACATCTGATGATTAGATTTCAATACAGTGGCAATTATTAGGTATATGTACTAATGCGCCTTTTTTTTTTTTCCTGTAATCTAAGTAGGTACTTATATTTTAGTCTGAAACATACGTCAACGTTTTTATGACTGCTCAAACACTCGATAGTGAAAGCTTTGGTTCAGGGGAAAACAAGCGTTGCTAGTAGACTTTATCCCATTATGCTTGCAGAAGGCAAATTTAGTATGTATGGTTTAAATGTAGGCAATGAAACAATAATGATTACGAAACTCCTAATCCTCAAGGCATGGAGCATGATTAAATGCTAACACAAACGTTGGAAATGAGTCTTTTAAATCAAAATTTACATGTATATTCATATTATGTTTAATTTGTTTGAAACTTGCAACTAAATTTCATGTTTCGAATGCTTATTCAACATTTCAATGTTGAAATCCAATACTCCTGAAATCAATAAGAGACTAGAAACAGAGGATAGAATCAACAAACTATGACAATCACAAAATTAACTTACTAGCATTTATTATCGGTTCAATTGTAAATACCTGCCCTGCTTTCAACATACCTACCTCTTTATTTTCCAAACAATGTTAAGGAAAGAACAAATCATGGTAAAGCAACGTGCTTGTTTAAATGGTCACTTCTAAACATGCAGCAATTCTTCACAAATCCATTGCTACATTTCAATAAAATAACCTAGAATTTATAAGATATTCCTACAAACAAAAATGAAAATTTGTCAAATGATGCAGATTTATAGCTAATATCGTAGGACTGAAAAAAGAATCATAAGATTTTAGAAGACAGCATTGATATGTTGAAATACAAGAAATATGTTAACAGACATGATTTGCAATAACTTCAAGACTGATTAACTACATTCCCGAAAAAGAAGTAAATTTGCATTTGAGCAGGAACAATCTCATCTCTACAGAAATTAACATGAAGACATTGTGTGTGTGTGTATATATATATATATATATATATATATATATATATATATATATATATATATATGAAAGCGTTCAATGGGATGCTGCACTGTTTGTGTGGTGGAAAACAGAAAAGCCAAAGGGATGCTGCACTGTTTGAGGTTCTAGGGCACCCCAAACAGTGCAACACCACAAAAGCCCCTCAACCACAACCAAATATTTCACTCTCTCTCCTTCCACTCATTCTCTCACTTCCCACTCACATTCTTTAATATAAATGAGTGGCTACGGTTCAGGTGCAAATGGAGGGCTGAAATTCGGGGGGGCTTCCTGATCCTATCCCATATATATACATATACATATATATATATATATATATATATATTTGTGTGTGTGTGTGTGTGAGTGAGTGAGTAGGGTTTCAGGACACTCCTTTTTTCTAGCACCCCATTTACCCCTCAAAGGACTACACAATTATATTTAAATAAGTTAGCGAGGGGAGAGAGAGTTAGTGGGAGGAGATAGAAATAGAAATAAGTGGTGGAAGTCAAATGACTATAGGGGTGCTGCACTTTTTAGGATGTCTTAATCCTCTCTATCTCTCTATATGTATATGTATATATGTGTGTGTGTGTGTGTGTGTGAGTGTGTGTGTGTGAATTGATCAAACGAGAAGAAAAATTGATACCAAACAAGTTAAACAGTGAGTCTGACATAGGTTTTCTAAAGAAAATCAGTCAGTCTTTCTTGCCACCAGTTAAAATAGGTGAGACCTGAAATCCACGGCTAAATTTTTGTTTAAACAGAAGCCATGCCTGAATTTTGACACAAATGGGAACCACGCCAAAATTGCCGCTGGGGTGAATACAAATATTCCCATCAAATAATCATACACTCTTCCTAATGCTTTAGCTGACCCCCCTAATCCTAATGAATCCAGCACTGGCCTGCATGCTTGAGCGATCAGTAGTTTTTTTTATTTCATACACTAATTAATTATATATATTCAGTTTCTAACACAGTAAAGGTTGTGTCCGAATTTAGCCTAAAAAATTGTTTGAATCTTATTTGAACTTTTAATTTGTTTCCCAGAAATAAAAATAAACCAGTTCATTCCCATTTAAATATTAAGGTCGCTTCTATTCAAGAACAAAATGTTCAAAACCCATTTCAACTTTTAGTTGTTTTATTCTATTCTGAAACATTAACATTCATTTTCAAACTGAACTGCATTGAAAATGCCAACAGGATGGTTGTAAATAACAAGAAAATTCTATAATGCAGAGACATAGAAGTACCTGCAAGCCCACCCAGTTGGAATGAATGCAAGAAAACTGGCGAATATGTCACCAGCTGTGAGATTGAAAAGAAAAAAAAAGAACAATGATAGTCCCAGTTGTTGCAATAAACAAGAATAGCTTGAGTAGCCTGTACATAAGCTAGAAATTAACACTGAACTTCTTCTAATTGATATCACCTAAATATATACAATAGATAAACAAATAAATAATTTTGCATACAGTTCATATGACAATGCATCTACGAGTAGTTTCCGGCAGTTCAAAGACTAAACTAAATAACAAAATCATCCTTTGTCGAACTCTTCAACTTCAACCATTGATAAAAATCTGCACACTAATGTTGTAGGTCTCATGTTCCATGGATTTAAGTTTATCCATGTAACTTTTCCCCAAGGCCCCATTAATGGCTGTCAACACCATCTTTTTGGGATTTTGAACATCTCTTGGACATTTTCTGTAAACGCTTGAACATCAAATCAACATTTTGGCGTTTCCTTGGACATTAGGACATCTTTTGGACACATTTGCATATTTTTGAACATTGAAGCTATTTTTTGGACATTATTGACCAACTCAACGCACTTTGGACTCAACGAAGAAGAAGAAGGGCATTTTGATCAAAGTTTCAAATTAACAAGTTGTTTGTTGTTCGATTATACAACTTTATACACATAAATTGTCCGAATTTGTACAATTTTTGTAATCGACAATTATATGATGAATGACTACTATAGAGTGGAAGTAGGTGTTAGTGCTGAACCACTATAAAAGTTGTGTCTCCTTTACATTTCTCGTTTAGATATTTGGATTGCAAGTGACAAATTTCCCGCGTCAACATCAAACTTAAATAACTTTTTTGTATGAACTCCATTCGGGGCATATTATATATGTCAATTAATCAAAAAATCGCCACAAACGCAATGGTACCAGCCTCGAGGTCAAATTTTGACAATTCTAATAATATTTTTTTTCTTTGTCCATAATTTAATTATATTAATTATTTATGCTAAAAAATGCAGGGTGTTACAAATGTGATTTATATCCATTGACTTAGAAGTAGGTAGCAAAATTTTGGAATTCAACTCGCTTCGTGTCGATTCCGTATGATTTAAAATGTTCGCAACCAGGTTGAAAACACTATACAATTCATCCTGCGGTGCAACTTAGGGGGCAATTTTAAAAACTATAATATATTGTTTGCGGACTTGAATTGTTTTAATATTATTATTATAAAGCATCCAGGAAAATAATAGTAGCTAACGCCTTATTTTCTAACTTCGATAATAAATCATAATTAAACAAAAGAAACAAGATAGAACAAAAATATTATATATACCTACGATCACCATAGTAACAATCTAATAACAAGCCAATCAAAATTTTCTATCCATCTTCTAAACACTGGACAACAAATAAAGTTGCACTAAGAACATTAGGAATCAAATAAACTATGACCGTCGAAAAATATGCTGGTGATGCACCTTGTATTTTTCTAAGAAAGCATGCAAAAGTAGAAATTGGTAGATTTATTGTTCTTTGTGATTGATGCAAGTAAAAAGCAAGAAGAATGATGATCCATGTCATGCTAACCAATATTTTGAGAACGTTCCTCAAAACATAATGAAATTTTTAACTTGGACAGCCCAGATGATTCAGAACCAAGTCCAAAATATCTATGATCATATATTATAAATGAATAGTTTATAACATATAAAAAGGAAAGATTCGAAAACGATACTAAATTAAACAATGTGTACAAAATTTCAGACTATCGAATGATATGATATATCATTTTACATCATATAATTTTATGTTTTCAAAAAAGAAAAATACTAAAATCTACTATTATATATTTGAGATTATCGTGATACATGTTAATAATAATAATAATAATAATAATAATAATAATAATAATAATAATAATAAATACATGCTTCGTATGAGATGAAGAGCTATTGCAGTGATAAAAATACTAGATATCATATATAAGGTCTTTTGTTGAACAATTTCGTTTAATCCATATTCACCCCAAGTGATGAAAGTCATTGTTAAATTTAATTATCTCAATTAAATCATTTATACTGAAACCCAGTAATGAAAGTAATGCAACCCAATGATATTATGTTTATGCGTAAACTGTACACACACAAATTTACTTGTAATGCAACTGCATAAAAAGTCCACATACGATCAAAAATTTGAAATATGTGCCAAAAAAATCCGTCTCCACAAAATTCGATTTTCTAATGCTTTTGTTTGTCGTTATTCTAGACTGATGTCCCTAGGAATTTTATTATAGCATGATAAATAAATTTTATTCATCCAGTAGTATTTAAATGTCACGAAAGAACAATAAAATTCCTAAGGATATCGTTCTAGAATAATGACTAACAAAAACGTTGGAAAGTCAAATTTTGTGGAAACGAGGACTTTTTGGCACATATTTCGAAGTTTTGATCATATGTGGACTTTCTATGCAATTGCATTAGAGGTAAAGTGTGCACAGTTTAAACATGAACATAATTTCATTGTTGAGTTTCGGCATTAAGGATTTGATTGAGATAATTAATTGTAGTCGATGACTCATCGCTTGGAGTGAAATGTTGATGAAACGAAATTTTTCCACAAAAACCTTATATAAGATATCTAGCATTTTTATCGTTGCAACAGCTCTTCATCTCCTACAAAGTATGTATTCTTTCATTACGGACATGTATCACGATAATCTCAAATATATAATAATAGATTGTCTAGTACCATTCTTTTTGAAAACATTTATGTGATGTAAAATAATACATCATGTCATCTTCTAGTCTGAAATTTTATACACACTGCTTTTCCTAATATTATTTTTGAATCTTTCTTTTTTATATGTTATGAACTATTTGTCTATATTATATGATCATAGATATTTTTGACTTATATCTGAATTACTCAGGCTATCTAAATTGAAAATTTGATGAAGTTTTGAGAAATGTTCTCAAAATATTGATCAACATGGCATGGGTCATCATTCTACCTACTCCTTACTTTCATCCATTACAAAGGACAATATATTTACCAAACTCGGCACTTGCATGCTTTCTCAATCAAATACAAGGAGGATCGCCAATATTTTTGATGGTCATACCAATCCATAGTGGTGGAAAGCAGCTTTGGTAGGGTGGGTGAGAATGTATTGATGGTGGTAGCATCGGATGATTTGGGTAGTGAATGAGTATTTGATTCGGGTGCCTCCTATCATATGATGCCAAATAAGAATTGTTTTTCCTCTAATGCCGACAAAAAGGGAAATACCAATGTTATGGGAAATGGTGTTATATGTAAATCAATGGGCATTAGCTCCGTGCAAATAATAATGTTTGATGGAGTGTTTCACAAGCTCACTAATGGACACTATGTTCCGGGATTTCGGAAGTCATCTATATCTTTGGAGCAATTGGATTCTCTAGGATGTAAAATTACTGTTGAGAATGATTGCTCGAGGATTTCTAATGGTGCGCTTGTGGTTATGAAAGATGCTATAACTCATGGTGTGTGTTTGCTTCAAGAAGTGATCATAGAAGGTGAAACTTGTATAGCTATTAATAGCTCTCGTGGTTTGAATGCAATCAGGTTGTGGCATTTGAGATTAGGTCATGTCCTAGAGACGAATTTAGATATTCTTCGGAAGGACATGACCAAGAGAGAGTTTCAACAAGCCAGAGTTTTGCGAGGAATGTGTCATAAATAAGCTAAGGTATCATTCAATGAAAAAACATGATTCAAGAGGTGTTCTTGAGTATGTTCATTCAAATGTTTTTGGACCGGCACTGATTGCTTCTTTAAGTGAAGCTCGGTATTATATCTCTTTAATTGATGATTTTTCTCGAAAGGTACGCATGTATGTAATGAAGGCCTAGTCAGAGGCATTTTCTTGTTGAAAACAAGTCATTGAAAGTACTAAAGACCGACAATGGTATAGTAAGTCTCCGAAGAATTTTTGTAGTATTCCAAGCACTATGGTATTCATAGGCATTTTAATACACCAGAAGATCAGCAATCTAATGGTATGGCAGAGAATTCTACTTGAGAAAGCTCGATATTTGAGATTGACATCAAGTTTGTCTAAAGGATTTTGGACCGACGCATCATCAACCGCGGTGCATATTGTGAATCGAAGAGAGGGCTTCTAACTTGTTCAAGTATTCATCTCAAGGGAAAAAATTAGGGTTTTAACCAAATTTTATTTCTTTAATTCTATTCTCCACAAACTTGATTCTAAAATGATTATTGTTGATCATTGTATCAATCTCTTGTACTTTTCTCACTGTGGTAATAAAATTTTTTCTCCAAAATGGATATAAACTAACTACTCGTTAGTGGAACCGCCATAAATATGTTGTGTGCTTTATTTGTTATTTATTATTTTGGACTTCTTGTGATTAGAATAGTTATATTTGTATTGGTTATTTTTTGTTTTGATGATTGAGATATTGTAATTGGTTGTTTTCACAAGTCTATCGCAAGATCTCGTCTTCCGCTCAGTTTGGGTTCGGAATTAAGTTTGGAATTTGAATTCAAACTTTACAACAACAAACCTTTGCCAAATCAAAGTCATTTAGCCTAGATAGCATGAGGAAAATGATCAGACCATTCATTAACTCCGCTTATTCAAGTTCTGTTCACTCTCGCTACGCACCTGAGAACTATAAGAATTTCATTCGCTACCTCCCGCTCACTTCGCTCGCCTTGCTCTCCTCGCCATTCGTTCACCTGATAAATAATTCTACGAGATCGATTCGTTAAGCATAGAGCATTTTCAAACCTATCATTTTTTAAATATCTCAATAGGCGGTTCCATCGTTTATAATCGAAAAGAAAAGTTACAATAGTTTTTACAAACCAAAAGGATGTTTTCTCTTTTTTAAGTTTTCTTAATTCCCAATTATCTTATAATAGATGAAAACAAAAGATGATGATATTATAATCTAACACAAAATTTTGAATTCACATGCACTGAAAACAAGGTTACAACATATTTTCAATAGACAATACATTCAACAAACTACTCTCAATATTCCAATAATACAAAGAGTTGTTTATTATACACTAAAAAATAATATATTAAACATATACCCATCTTTACATTCTATATACATTTTCCCCCATTTTAACAAACTTACGGTGATAAATTACAGTGATAAATTGAGTGTTGTGTTTGTTACTCTTATTGAATTATGGCTAATGTTGCGATGAACATCTGCACATTGCAAGTAACGTTGTATCATTATATATGAAAAGAAGCATCAACTTGAACGCATGTAGAAAGCTTGAAGGTTGCGAAAATGAGAAGAAAAAGGGAAAACATATGCATTATTTATATTTTTAATGTGGATAAACTTATTAATATACATATACATACATATATATATATATATATATATATATATCTTTTGCTAAAAAGTCAAAGAATGCAAAATAATAGGTGGATCAAGTCAATAATGTCGTGGATGCAAATAAAATTATGGCATATTATATTCATACACCACAATTGCTTTACATACATCGAAATATTTGTCAAAACCATATACGCCATGCTTTACTTATTACCCTCACTTTTGATAAGATAAGATAAGATACTAAAACTCTCTCCATTTCTCTCTTTATCTTCAGTCAATCAAACCCATAATTATAAATTTACCGACATTTCAAATTTTAGTTTTTGAACAACGAGCTTGTGAAAACACATTCTCAATCATCATACCAATTTACATGGCTCCTTTGATTGTGATTACAATTTCTGAATGTAAGCACAAATATGATCTAAAATTTTGGGATTATGTTTTCTCAATTTTATTTTAAAGAGATGAATTTGATTATGTAACAAAAACTACATGTACAAGTTTACACATAAATTTTGCATTCAAACCAGTAATTTAACCAAAAAAATGAACTTTGAAGCAAAAATCTAACGCAAAACGGAGATAAATTTTGATTTTTAATGGTTATAACTTGTGGCAGTAAATTCTGACGTTGATTAGGGAAGTTTGACTTTGATTTTATATTGTAAGAATTTAAAATTATAACATTTTGACGTTGAGTTTATATTGTAAGAAATTAAAATTATGTGTGAACAGATCATTGGCTTTTCGTTATCTGTAATAAACTGTAAACTTTATTTAAAACAAAGTTACAAAAATAAGTGATGCATTGATTTGATTTATTGTCATGGTCCGACTTTAATGTCCTCTGTTTGTATAAGTAGCCTATGTTTGCCTGTAACTCATATATTTACGTGTAAGCAGCCTGGCCTGGGTTTTAATGTCTAGGCCTCTTAATTTTTATAGCTACAAAATTCTTTTTTTTTTCAAAACAGAATTCCATTGAGACGAAATAACGCATACAAACGACGCACCTTGACAACAACTACGAACAGCATAAGAGGAAAGACCATACAGACCCAAATTACAGAAAAACCTAGACTCGACTAAAACAAGGCACCAGCCGTCCACCGAGCAAACGCCACACCAAAACAAGAAGCATATGAGAATCACTGAACACAGCGAAACTGTGCAGTAGCATGAGCACTCCAAGCTCACACCCCAACAAAATAGAGAGCACACTCAGCCGCATCAGAACATCCAAACAAGCAGGATCAGCCACAACACACCACAAAGCACAACCACCTCCAAATCCAAAGATCCGAACAACATTGCAGAGTTAAAGATGATATCTAAAAGCGCAATAAAAGCCATCGCACCACAAATCGCATCAACACAGACAAGCCAAAGTCTGATGAAACCAAAACCGAAGAGATAGCCAATTGAGCAAGGCGAAGAGTGCTAAGCCTGGTGACTGAGTGTCAGCTTACCAGACGAAGATGGACGAGTCGGGAGCAAACTCACAGTGAATGGCTTACTGCACCCCCAAATCACATCGAGCTCAATACAAAGTCATCCAAGCCTACAACATAAGCAGCACCATACGAAGATCGGACAACAGACAATCCACATAGAAATAACAGCCGGACACAAAGTCTAAAAAGCCCAAAAACAAGAAATATCCATCCAAAAAGAACAAGCAAGGCGGAAAGGCTAAGGACATAAGCGGGGGAAGAGGAGCTTGGACACGAGCAAGTTTAGTGTGGAAGCGTAGGAGGCTGGAAGAAAACAGACAAAAAAAATGAAGACTGAAAACCAGATCTAGGGTTCAGTCGGTGGAAAAACAAACGGGAAAGAAGGAGACCAAAACCTAAAGGAAAAAAAACAGCAGAAAGGATGGAGAGAGGAGAAGGTGGAAGATGAAGGTCGAGGCGGAAGTTAGAGAAAGATGAAAAGAATGGAGAAGATCGATGGAAGAAAAGAGCGTAAGAGCAGCCGCCATTTTTATAGATCTACATTTTAGAATATTAACTGCAATGTTAAACCAACATGGTTGACAGTCTGATGCTAAACTCAGTGACTACTATATATGATATACGAATATATAACTCACTGCATACAAAGTTTGCAATATATTCTTGTTCACAAAATGATAATCCTGCTTCTATTTTACACACAAATGTTACAGTCAGCTACAAAAATAGACAAACATATATGATTGTATATGTGTTTTACTGTCAACTATATATCATGCTTAGTTCATTTTCATGCAAGATATGCTTGTATTGAAAAAAGAATGAATTATCATTCTTAATAACAAAGTCATGAACTAAACATAGTTTAGTTTTTATGTTGTTGACAAATCAGTTATCATATTTGCTTGCAGTAGTAGCAGCAGAATATCAATTACCATGAACCATATGCTTTCGTTTTGTTGAATTTAATCATTTATTGTAAACAATAACCAAGCCAAATTAATTTTTGTGTCAATCCTGACAGTTGCAGGAATACACCATCTATGCTTAATTTCAGTTTGACTAACTTATATCTTTTTATCGTTGGACAAAGACGTGGAGACTAGAGATCAAAGTTGCAATATCTCTTGTAGTTTACTCTAGTAATTTTATTATTTGATTTGGATCCTTTTTGTTGTTGTAATTATATTAAAGGTTGGGTTTTGGAGTTTAGAACTTTGAATTATGATGTATTGTATTAGACTTTGGACTCGAAACTTTGAATTATGATCATTGTATGCAAACGTATTTCTAATAGCCAATTTTACTAATACACATTTCAATTTGTAGTTTATAACTTTATACAATGTTGTATGTATTATGTAATGCCAGTAAAGAGTATGTGGATTCAAAGTCGTGTAGTTATAGTTGCAAGCTTGTTATAACATAGTTGTAGGCCTACAGTAGTTTAACTGGTTGACCAGGTTAATTAAATAATTTAAATGGTTAAACGTTCAATGGTGAACCGTTTAAATTAATTAGTTAATCGGTTAACCACAGTTTAAATTAACTGGTTTGGACGGTAGTCTTGTGACTGCTTCGACCGTGCACCGGTAAACCAAACTGCATAATAATTTCATTTAACCGAAAATATTAATCGATTAAATCGGTTAACCGATCATAACCACCTCTAGTATGGGTAGTAGTCAAAGGATCCGCTCTCGCCGCGAATTAAATGATCATTGGGCTCACCTTTCTTCGATATGAAGTGTTAAATCGTCGAGAAAAAGGATTATTTTAAAGAATATCTCTAGAAGGGTATGCTTCCTAAAGGTATTAAGTGATCGAGGTACAATCTGCATAAGAATAAGGTATTAAATAGACAAGGGATCTGACTGTCCTAAGGGAGATAGTAGGATAGATGTCCATCGGGGAATGTCTTAAATGACAAGGTGACGTCTACATATCAGGTAGGTAACAAATGACTACTTACTATCTTTAGCACTATTTAGTTGAATAGATTTTGAGAATGGGTTGCGATGTCTACTTGGAATATAGATATTAAGTAGTTGGATCAGCAGTTGAGTATTAATTGATCGTTGGATACGCTTGGGTATTAAGTGTTTGTCGGATCCGCCTTTTTCTTATTTGTGTGATAATAAAAGAACATAAATAATTCAATAAAATAACTATGTTATAATAAAAGAACATAAATAATTCAATAAATTTAACTATGTTATAATAAAAGAACATAAATAATTCAATAATTAGTCATCCATTCCAGGTTTGATCGGTATTCAAGATAATTTTGAATAAAATAAACTCAAACAATATCTAATAGCAATTCCAGATGTTATATCAGGATTCTAAATCCGGTTCAAACAATCTGATAGCATCTCAAGATGCTATATCGCAATCCTAGATCAATTTCAGTAGTCAACGAATTAACCAATTCAATTGTTCAAAATCAATTAATAATAATATGATAATATCAACCAAGCCAATCAATTAGCAATTTCAACAACCAAGCAAAAAATAATATTTTAATCCACTTTTTACTACACTGGTTAACTAGAAAAGTGAGTTTAACTCACCATCGTTCTATTTGTGGCTTCCTCGTTCTGCTTTCAGTATGTCCCAAATGTATCCAATTCAATTCCAGAACGAAGACATCGTTGCTATGATCCCACGCTTGATTTGAATCTAAGATCAGAAAGATATTGACAAGTTCACGGATCAATTAATGTAAACTTTAGCACTAATTACAGTACAAGTCCTGAATTACCATCTTAGCCTCTTCTTCCCCAATCAACCAAAATGAGGCCGCCTGCTCTGACACCTGGTCCGCAACTCCTAACCCACACCGCGCAGCTAAATCCAGTGGTGCGGTGACAAATCCAAAGAACGACGCACCCATGCCATGGTCTAGCTTCGCTTAAAACACCTCAAAAACCGAACCCTAGATAGCTTGTAACTGTCGCTCCTCTTCCAACCCCACCGGACACAATAAAATACACATTCACATGAAGATCTGGCTCATACCAAATAAAAGATCCAGCTTTTTATTGGTTTTTTCAATTTTAGGCAGCCAAAATGTTTTGATTTTTTTTGTTTTCCTTCCAGAAGCCTGCGAATGAAAGTGAGAAAAAAGCACCAAACGTCAAAATAATAAAAAGGAAAATAGTGTCTGGGACAAAAAAGAACAATAAAAGAAAAGAGAAAACGTAGAAGATGAAGGGACCTCTTATTTCTGTTGATTCCGATGTATGATACAATGCAAACGACCTTGTTATTTATATATTGTATATGTCATGTAAATTACAATAAAGCCCCTTAACATATTACTACAATTTACTCATATTATTTTTACATATTGCGACACTTCCCCTTGAACATGTATATGTAAAAATGATAAAATTAATTATCTCATTAAAAACTCTTTTAAGAAAATTCCAGTGGAAAAAAACATAAACAAAGAAAAGAACACAATTTTGTTTCATTTTTGGTAACATGTTTTACAATGTTAGAATGAGGGCTGATACTTTAGAACTAAGATAATACATCACTAACAACCATACTAATAAAAACTCAGTGAGAAAAATATTAATAAAGCAAAAGATTACATTATAGTATAATTTTATATGTTTCTCCTGATTTATAATGCATTTTTCAATTAGTCTATTGATGTAGTTGACGTACGCTCATTTTGTACACCATCTTCTAAAACGTTGATTTGGAAATCGCCATTGAGAATGGGTCTACCCGCTTTTCTTGGAACTGAATATGTTTCCCCTCTTTCTTGTTGTCCTTTCATAGCTCATGTGTGAAGAGAAATTTAAAAGAAATGTGCTTCATTCTATCATGTATGATATAATCTACTTGAAGCTGAGCCATACAAACTGCATTGTCTCAATAAATAAAAATTTGTTGCATCAAAAGATGTTTGATATTTCTGAATCAAAATGTTGTCTCATTAAAACCTTACTAAGAAAAATTTGATGGGAAATATCTCAGTGAAAGAAAAAAATAAATATAAAATGTCGTATTTAATAATTTAGTACGTCAAATAAGGTATGATACTTTCGGATCAATGTAATGTCTCGTTAAAACCTTAATAAGAAAAACCCTATGAGAAAAATCTTAAATAATGAAGAAGGATACATTATAACTTATTTCATATGTTACTATTTGAATTCATACTTCTGAATCAAGTACATTTTCTTTACCTTCTTTTGGACGGTAAGTGTCCTTTATAATATCAAATAATCTGTCAACCATAGACGTACTAAGTATGTTTCTTTAAAGTCAAAACCCGGTCTGTACAGGAAACCTTGCATAATAAGTCGTGCCTTCACAACGCCATAGATGGCCTATCGCAACGAAAATTCATGGTGTTGCTAGCTATAATGTTGTCATAGCTATCCTGATTTTTGTCTATTGCAACGCATGCTTCAATGTGTTAACATAGATATCAAATTGTGTTGCAACAGCCATAGATATATTCTAATTAAAAAAAAAATCAGTGATCCACACCATTAGTTAAAACAAAATCTCAGTCGTCCGTCCACACCATTAATCCACGCCTCACCTACTTCTATTCCCGCTTTTATTTTCCTTCTGCCACATCCCTTTTCATTTCGTTTCCACCTCAAATTTCCAAAATCACTGATCCCTAAATTTCAAAATCGTCGATCTCTAATTCCATCCCGTGCCTAAATCATCAATTTCTACTTGAATCCCCATCGATTTGTTGCTCCTTTCGTCGTTTCGTGACTCGCTCTTGGTGTTCATGTTCAGGTCACATGAATCCAGGTGCTCATTGAAATCTCTATTCTCAATTTATAGGTATTCAACTATTATAAACGAAAATAGTTATGGTTTATTTCTTACTTATTTCGAATTTTAAGCAGTGTTTATAGATGAACCTTGTTTGTTTCTATCAAACGCAAAATAATTATAACAAAAGCTATAGATGGATTGGACTAACATGAAAAGCCAATCCATCTCTCAAGAGTAAAGTTATCATTTGCAGTACAAAGGGGGTCATTCCTCCAGCAAATTGCTTTTCTCTTTTATTTCGTACCTTTTTCAGCAAGTGATTGCCCTATTTATCATTCGCAAGCTCTCGGCTATTTTGAGAAGCTTCTACATGATTTAGATGTTATATGCTCGATCCCTTTAGATCGATCAGTTGAAGCTGTTTTTGAATTTGTTGTTAAATTTCACAAGACAGGGACAGATCTGGTTGCTAGAGCTCATCTTCAGGTCTTGCAAAATTGGTTTCATTTAGTACTATGTCATCATTTGTATTCCAATTGTTGTCTTTAATCTGACATTATCATCTTCAATTTCAAGTAGTTGAATTGGTAGTTTTTTAATATGTCAACACCGTGCTTCTTTAGAATATCTTTTTTACATAGTTTTTTTATCTACTCGACAGCTTCTACTTGTTCAAGATGGAAAACTTTATGGGCAAGATTCCTTCCATGATGTGATAGTAAGGGCATTGAAAATGAAAGAAGTTCCAAAAACTTGGAGCCTCAGAATAATGAATTTTTGCTACATTTAAGTCAGGTTAGTTCCTTTTGTTAATTGTTTTTTCTGCATTAAAGTTACAATTTCTGTATACATAACTGTATTTTACCCTTAGTACTTTGGATTATTCTGATTTTTATTTCATTTATTGGAATTTGGTGATACAATATTTTCAAATATCAATTAAATTTTTGGAGATATTCGTGGTAATTTCGTTACCCGTTTTGTGCAAGAAATGAATGGAAAGAAATGGAAGGAATATTAATGAATATGGGATATTGGAGATATTCGTCATCTAATTTGTTGCCATGTTTCATGAAAAAGAAACAAAAAGAAATTAAAATTGGAAAAGGGATTGATTGATGGAGAAAATAGAAAGTTATCAATCAATCAATCATATGACAATCAAATTAATGGGAATATTAGCATTCCATGTGTAACAACCCGAATTTTAACAACATGTGAAAACAAGAAATCAAGGTATAATTAAAAATGAAATAAAATATATAAAAATATGTTTAGATAGGTAAATAATGGCGATGCATAAGAAGAATTAATTAACATTTGGAAGAGAAGAAAAATTAGTTCGGTAACGGTGTGTGTAACAGAAAAGATAGTAAAATAAGGATAATTAATTTAAGAATCAGGAATTATGTAAAATGGACTTCACCATTGCGTTCCTCTTGAAAAAATACGCGAAATAGAGTCCGAGTTTTCGAAAATTGGAGTCCGTATGACCAAGATATGGCCAAAACAAGTTTCAATAGACTTTCTGGCAGACAGAACCGAGTCGACCCTAGAGTCGACCCTAGAGTCGACCTCCCCAGGCCAGGTCGACCCTAGAGTCGACCCCCTGTACAGGTCGACCTGGTCGGCCTGGTTTGGCCCAGAACCCATTTTTGAAGCCCGGTATGTGTTTTGATGGTCCGGATTGACTCTGGGGTTGATCTAATGGCCTAAATGAGTTTCCTACAACTATAAAAAGACCCTAAGACCAAGCCTAAATCATACTATTTCATTTTAGCACTCATGCAGCCGCCATTAAACCTAGAACTATAAATTAAAAAATAAAAAGAACAAAATTAAAGAAGACGAAGGATAATTCTTGAAGGCTACAACTAGAAGCTACAACAACTACGACGCTTTAGACAACGGATTTGGGGCTATTTGATTTAAAGTTTTGATTTGGATTGCTTGCTTCATATTTGATTGACATAGAAATGTGTTTATTTTATGCTCTTATTTCTTATCTTTTGTATATAAATAAATATTACTTGGGTATTGTTTTGTTATTTTTACAGATAGTCCAACCCAACCCGCATGCAACCAGAAATGTAGAGAAATAGAGTTCAATTTGCTGTGCATTTGCATTTTGAAGAATGGTAGATGAAGATATCACATCTAGTTGCTGTTGGACAAGAAAAGGAGTGATAGAAAGGCTTTGAACATCACAAATCAATGAAGAAATATCAAGGAAGCAAGAGGAAAAAGAGAAAAGGCCCAAATTTGCTTTATTTATCTAAGGCCCATTTATGTTTCTCATTGTAAACAAATTAGTGGTGTAATGACCAGGCCCATTTACCATTAGGGTTAGGGTTAGGGTTTGGCTATCTACCCTATATATACCCTTGTAATAACCTTGTAGCCACCATCCTATATCTCATCTCTTATTCCATTGTTCTAATAAAAGTTCTTCTTTCTCTTTTCTGCATTTTTTTGTTTTCTTGGCAACTAGTGTTGTCTATACGATTAGATTCGGTAGAACACTATTTGTATTTTGCACTTATTTGCATTAGTGATTTACCGTCTGATTAGATTCAGCGGAAATCCTAATTTTAATTCTTGTTTGTTATTTCAATTTCTGCGATTTCAATTTCTGCTTTTATTATTTTCTTAGGTCAAATTGGATTTGATTAGATTCAAATCTAATTCATAGTTTTATTTCTTTTCCATTGAAATTGTGATCTGATCGTCGGTTCAGTTAGATCTGTTCTGAATCAAATCACAGTTTTAATTTTGTTTTGTTTTATTTTCAAAATCAACCTCCAAAGTTCGTCTAACACGCCCACGAAACATATAAATAATAAAATTTAACTTTCCTCCCTGTGTTCGACCTGTATGCTACACACCTGTATGCTTGCAGAATTTATTACAAATGTCGCGCTTTTCTAATTCATAGACTAGCGTCGATCAAGTTTTTGGCGCCGTTGCCGGGGAGGTAACGATTAAATTTTATTATTTATTTAATTTCCGATTCGTGTTAGTTTTTGTTTATATTTTTCCTTTTGCATTCTTGTATATATATATATATATATATATATATATATATATATATATATATATATATATATATATAAATTCTTGATTGGTTAGATTTCGTATCGTTCAATGATACTGTAATCTTCCTAATAAGAGAAAAAAATTGATTTCTTTCCTCCTTTGTCATTCTTTCCTGTTTTCAGTACATAGCTTTTCTTCTGTTTACAATTTCTTTTCAAAAAAAAAAAAAAAACTTGACATTTTTGTCTTGATTTCCTTCCTTCTTTTCTTCAAAATCCCTTTCCAATCTTCACGTTTCTTCTTCAAGTAAAAAATAAAATAAATAAATAAATCCTATCATTTCTCTCATTACAAATCTTTCCTTCCTACATTCCCTTTAGAGATTTCTTTCTTAATATCCCACACCCTTTCTTCTTTTACGAAAAAAAAAAGAAAACGAAAAAAGAAAATCTCTTTCCTTCTCTGTTTTACTATTTCAATACAGTTGCCTTCTCTATTATCTGCCTCCTGCCGCAAATTCCTTGCCACCTACTTCATCACATTCCTTGCCGCCTACTTCATCACATCCCCACGTTCAATCAATTGCCATTCCCCTCCAGTTAACCAACCGTTCAACTCATCAACAACGTACCCCTCTACCACCACAGTCAGATCAAAAGCCTCCCAACCACTACAGCAACTCCTGCCACATACTAAACTCTTACGCAACCATTAGATCTCTGCTAAGGTCCAAAAAAAAAAAAAAAAAAAAAAAAAAAAAAAGAGTCCACATTTTCCGCCATCTCTCCCTACCACGTCCAAACTCCACAATTTCATTGCCGTACACCACATCATCACCATTCCGGTCTCCACCATCTTCAATTCATCCTTCCAAACCATAACGTTCAAACCACAAAGCACCACTTTTTACCAAACTACCCACGTTTCCGGCTCTAACTCATAGCACTGCTATTTCAAACCATCTTCAACAAGTTTTGATCCGAACCGTACCTCTCTCCCCTCTCAATCACCATACCACACAGCAAGCCACCGTCACATCATCCCAAACGCCATCCCCTCCAACAGACCACACAAAACTGTATTCATCCTCATCACAACAAGGTATACTTCTCGTACAAACCCTGTACAACCACTGTTCATCTTCATAACAAGCTCGCAACCCATCTCCAGTTGCCACAAAACCCAAACAGTCAATCTCGCACCTAGCCAAACGTACTCCTCAAATCCAAGTTCCGCAGTCACCACGTTCTTCCAATCCGCAATCAACCAAAACCGCAACCTCGTACCCACTTCACACCCAAACTCCAATCACCAAACTACACCCGATTCGACTACCTGACGCCAAATCAAACCCTTCCAATCATCGGAAATCCAGAAACGAAATCAAAATACCAAATTTCCAAACCCCTTCTTGACCGTAAACCCCCTTCCCACCGAAATTAAAGCATCAGCAGACCCGATTAGAACTAGAAAACGCTCAAATCGAATCCATTTCTTCAAAGGGGGGCGAAATTTATTGCGTTTTTTTTAAGAGGAAGGCGCCGTGATTTAAGAGGAAGCCCTCTTTGTATTTCCTGAATTATCGGTCTGCATATTTGGGTAAAGGGTGACGGGGGTTATTTGGGTTCTCCTGATATCGGTTATGGCCTGAGTTATATTGTTTTTCCCCCTTGTTTGGGTGCTCGTTTTTGGTAAAGAATCATCATAAAACAAATCTGTGATTGACGAATTGTTCGGTACGGCTGCTCTCATTGTTTCAGTGTTTACATAAGTGATCGTTTGATTTTTATTATTCAGGGCAACTTTGTTTTTGTTAGTGACCCGGGTTGGATTTTGAGCATGCAATCTCAGTGGTTTTAGTTGAAGTAATTTGTTTTGTTTTCTTTTATCATTCTGTTTTTTTTTCTTTCTTCTTCTATTTGTGGGTTGAGTTTAGTTGGTTGATAGTTTTCCTTGTTTATTTTATATTGATTTTGAGTATTTTTTTTTCTTTTTCATCTTCCCGTTGTTTGTTTTATTTGCTCTGTCTCTCTCTCACTAAAAAAATAAAAATAAAAATAAAAGAGGGGCACGAGTTAAATTTCGTTTGTTGAGAAGAGGGCGTTGGACCGTTTAAGCTGAGTTGGGGTTGGGTTTTACAAATCCACGTGAGGGTGGGTTCAGTTGTAAGATTTGTTGTGAACGGGTTCTCATTTTTTATTTTTTTTGGTTATCTCAATTATTCTCAAAAAAAAAAAGCAAAAGAAAAAACCAAGTGCCAAAGCCTGAAGTGAACAAGAGAATTCAAACAAATAAATTAGGGTGTTCAAGCAGCAAAGAAGAATTTCGGAGGTCAACCGGTTTACAAACAGTTAATTTGAATCATCAACGCTACTCAATTGCATTGGATGGACTGCCATTCCCCACGGTAATATTTTTCTAAACTCTGCAGGTGCTGAAGCTGCTTTGAAAATATAGACAATTGTTGTAAAAAAATTCTGCAGGGGCAGCGGCTTGAATGTAAATTTTAATTCTGCAATTTATATTTCTATGTCTGTTCTGTGACTGATATTTTTGAATTTGTGGTGAGGAACGGTTTTCCATAACTAATCACTCTCATCGATTTTCAATTTTAACACGTGATTTTGACTTTCAAAATAATATAAGTGAAAAGTGGTGTTTTTTGAATTTGACTGTCTCGTATAATTGGATCGCGGATATATAGTAGTTCAATTTATTGAACTATTAGCAAAAGAGGTTGCATACTACCCGTAAAACATTGGTCGTATCCCTTAGTTTTATACTATACGTGAACGACCATAAGACCCTCTTCTCCCTTCCAATTGAGTCAGTTAATTAATAGAGTACAACTCATTCTTTTATATTATTTTGAAATAGGAATAATTTATGTCTTACCCTGACTTCATTCAAATGTCTAATTCAAAAAAAACCCTGAGAGAAATGTGGGATAATAGTCGGAGTAGACGTCCTCTTAAAGAGTATGAGCATGAAATACAACTCATGAAGCAAGATTTTCCAAAATTTTGTGAGCCCGATGCCAATTTTCAAAATTTTCCAATTGACCAACATTTTCAAAATCATAGATATAATCGAAACGACGATTTCAATTTAAATTTCAATAACTTCGATTATGGGCCACATCCACATCAAAACGGTTTTGAATCGCAACGTACCTTTGATCAACATGGGGTTGGAAACCAATTCGAAAATAATTTTGAAAATGATTTTCAAATCGATCAAAATTTTCAAAATTACAACCCATATCAACATCTTGAAAATAACCAAAATTTCAATTTTCCATCGAATTTCAACAGTTTTGGTTATGACCCTAATTTTCAAAATCAAAATGATTTCCAATATCATTGTCATTTTTCTGAAGATTCAAACAACCACCACATTGGGAATGATATTGATCGTGAAATTGATGTGGACTATAATTTTGAGAATCAAGAAATCCAAAACGAGAGCTTTCAAATCAACGATTCTGAAGAATATCATCTTAACATTCTCAGAGAGAGGGTAGAAAACCAAGATAGAAAGCTTGATGAACTCCTTTGCTTAATGAAATCTTTTAAAGAACAACAAGAGCAACAAAATCAAATGAGCATTGAATCAGAAAATAATCCAATTTCTACTGACATTGAAAATTTGCAAATAACGACTTTGGAAATTGAGAATAATCATCTTGATGAAGATTTTCAAAATTCAACAAATGATTTGGACATCAACTCTTTTCAGAAAAAAGATTTAAGCTTAGATTTTGACCTTCCTCTTTCAGGCTGTGAAAAACTTGAAATTCTAGAAGTTGAACAAAATGATAATGTTGAATTTTTCAAAAACTCAGAGTTGGAGAAGAATTTCAATGAACATGAATTTTTTGGATTGAATGAAGAGGAGTTGCCGAATGAGGATGAAACAGAATTAGGTCACGAATCCAAGTTTGAAAATTTTGAGATTTCAAATGAACTTGAAATTGTCAGTGTCGAAAATACATTATCAGTTAATGATGAGAAATGTGATCATATAGTCTTGAACAACACTCAAATTTCAAATTTCACTGAATTTATATACGATCACAAATTTTTGACCAATTACACTGATAAATTTGTTGAACACATGAATTACTTTTGGAATACTGTCTTGATTGAAAAACTTCATGTGAGGACGACCCTAGATATTTATCTCCTGGACTATAAATCTAGGTATAAAGATGAGATGGTTTTCAAAAACCTGCGCTTATTAGAAAATATGCCTAGACTTAGTGGGAATGAGACTCATCGGGCTAGAAACAAGTGTGGGGGAAAAAGTTGGTGGAATTCTCTGCAGCGCATCCATCGCAAACACATATATCATTGTACATATGATTTTCATTCGCATATAGTGGCCAAACTCCATTTCATTCTTCAAATAATTTTGCATCTCATTCACCTTTGGGTGCGATCTTTCAAATTTAGGAAACGTTTACAGTGTGGACACTGTTTAGTTCAAGTGTGGGGGGGGGGGGGGGGGAGTCGGCATTGCATTCTTTTGATTTTTCTTTAATTTTTCTTTCTTTTCATGTAAGACCATCATACATTTTATATCGTAGTAACATACCATAATTTTTTTTTTTTTTTTTTTGAAAATACGACTCATTTTAGATTGTAGTAACATACCATAATTTTTTTTTTTTTTGAAATACGACTCATTTTCAATTGATACAACAAAATAAGTTTACAATTTTTAGCCAGTTGATAGTATTTTTCTCTCTCAACTTAGATCGAATAGGAAATATAATGAAAAGTTTAATTTTGAGGGATAATAGTGTAACCAGTACATAGGGAGATTCTTAGGTGATGGCCATGAAATCTATTCTATATTGTAGACTTTGTTTAAATAAGTGGAGGACTTAAAATACTTATAATGGCTTGTCGAATCTTTAAAACTAAGTTGTGTTAAGTTGAATTCGTGTAACTCTCTTTTGTGCTTATATTTTCAATAATAATAATAATAGTATTCCAAGGGTATCCAACATTGCTTGTATATCGAGCGTTGGTGTGCAAACCCGCCAAGCTCTATCCGACACGTTGTTGACAAAGTCAAAGTTGGAATATCTTGGTCTCATTTTATGGGATTGGACACCTAAGGATTACCGACACGTTGTTGACAAAGTCAAAGTCGGCCTGCACAATCCGCCAAGCTCTTTATCACTCTCCGTTAGTCCGCGAGGCAGTGCATGGGTGGTAAACCTTGGTCTTTTTAGTTAGGTGTATGTACTTAATCATAAATCTTAAAATTTTATAGAATAAAGAATAAACGATGATACCCAAACACTTCTTGACCTTATTGATTTGACTAGCCATACATGAGAAAATTAGAATACCACTTTGCAAACTGTGCCAAGCAAACGAAGAATCTATTTCATGGCTGCACTATGTTATCGACCGAACTAACTGGCCAAACTGGAATTTAACATTTGAAAACTTGAGTTATATTGAAAATTTGTGACAAGTTGAGGTATCTAAAATAAAATCAACTGATTAGAAATTGTTAACTTAATTTGTTTTACCCCTTTCCTGAAACAAGTCGTGTTTTCATTTTTCATTTTTATTTGCATATGTCCACTGCATTCATGTAGTTTCATTAGAATCATAGCATACAACATTTGGATTTTGTGGGTAGTATCCGCTGAAAACCCTCACGAGACACCACTCGTCCTACTAGGGACACCTAGAGGTTTAACGGCTTGTTGCATACGCTCAATGTAATCGTGTTTCCTACGAAAGTGTGACCTATCTAGTTAGTTTTAAATTTCTTGTTTTACTCGAGGACGAGTAAAAGATAAGTGTGGGGGTATTTGATTGACATAGAAATGTGTTTATTTTATGCTCTTATTTCTTATCTTTTGTATATAAATAAATATTACTTGGGTATTGTTTTGTTATTTTTACAGATAGTCCAACCCAACCCGCATGCAACCAGAAATGTAGAGAAATAGAGTTCAATTTGCTGTGCATTTGCATTTTGAAGAATGGTAGATGAAGATATCACATCTAGTTGCTGTTGGACAAGAAAAGGAGTGATAGAAAGGCTTTGAACATCACAAATCAATGAAGAAATATCAAGGAAGCAAGAGGAAAAAGAGAAAAGGCCCAAATTTGCTTTATTTATCTAAGGCCCATTTATGTTTCTCATTGTAAACAAATTAGTGGTGTAATGACCAGGCCCATTTACCATTAGGGTTAGGGTTAGGGTTTGGCTATCTACCCTATATATACCCTTGTAATAACCTTGTAGCCACCATCCTATATCTCATCTCTTATTCCATTGTTCTAATAAAAGTTCTTCTTTCTCTTTTCTGCATTTTTTTGTTTTCTTGGCAACTAGTGTTGTCTATACGATTAGATTCGGTAGAACACTATTTGTATTTTGCACTTATTTGCATTAGTGATTTACCGTCTGATTAGATTCAACGGAAATCCTAATTTTAATTCTTGTTTGTTATTTCAATTTCTGCGATTTCAATTTCTGCTTTTATTATTTTCTTAGGTCAAATTGGATTTGATTAGATTCAAATCTAATTCATAGTTTTATTTCTTTTCCATTGAAATTGTGATCTGATCGTCGGTTCAGTTAGATCTGTTCTGAATCAAATCACAGTTTTAATTTTGTTTTGTTTTATTTTCAAAATCAACCTCCAAAGTTCGTCTAACACGCCCACGAAACATATAAATAATAAAATTTAACTTTCCTCCCTGTGTTCGACCTGTATGCTACACACCTGTATGCTTGCAGAATTTATTACAAATGTCGCGCTTTTCTAATTCATAGACTAGCGTCGATCAAGTTTTTGGAAATTCAACATTTGCCGTTTGTTCAATTTCAAAGAATTCAAGTGTGGGGGGGGGGGGGGGGGAGTCGGCATTGCATTCTTTTGATTTTTCTTTAATTTTTCTTTCTTTTCATGTAAGACCATCATACATTTTATATCGTAGTAACATACCATAAATTTTTTATTTTTTTTTTGGGTTAAATGTGAAAGAAAGAAGAAAATGGAAAGGGGTTTAAGGAAAAAAAAAGAAAAATAGGAGGGAATATGGAAAGAAACAAATATAAAATGAAAAACTGGAAAGGAAATAAAGATGGAAAAGAGTTTGAAAAGAAAAGGCAAGATTTTTTTTTTTTTTTTGGAAGTTTGTAGGAGAAGAAATGAATATAAAAGTTGGAAGGAGGATTCAAAAATGGAAAGGAATAACTGGAAGTAAGAAAAGAAATTGAAAGAAAAAGTGGTAAGAAATTATTGTTTTTCTCTTGCTTAATTCATGACAATACCAATGTGATTGATATGCCACATCACTAATTGAGATATTTTCTATATATACAAGAAACAAAAATATGTATAAAAAATAAAATCAAAACTAACACGAATCAGAAATTAAATAAATAATAAAATTTAATTGTTGCCTCCCCGGCAACGGCGCCAAAAACTTGATCGACGCTAGTCTATGAATTAGAAAAGCGCGACATTTGTAATAAATTCTGCAAGCATACAGGTGTGTAGCATACAGGTCGAACACAGGGAGGAAAGTTAAATTTTATTATTTATATGTTTCGTGGGCGTGTTAGACGAACTTTGGAGGTTGATTTTGAAAATAAAACAAAACAAAATTAAAACTGTGATTTGATTCAGAACAGATCTAACTGAACCGACGATCAGATCACAATTTCAATGGAAAAGAAATAAAACTATGAATTAGATTTGAATCTAATCAAATCCAATTTGACCTAAGAAAATAATAAAAGCAGAAATTGAAATCGCAGAAATTGAAATAACAAACAAGAATTAAAATTAGGATTTCCGCTGAATCTAATCAGACGGTAAATCACTAATGCAAATAAGTGCAAAATACAAATAGTGTTCTACCGAATCTAATCGTATAGACAACACTAGTTGCCAAGAAAACAAAAAAATGCAGAAAAGAGAAAGAAGAACTTTTATTAGAACAATGGAATAAGAGATGAGATATAGGATGGTGGCTACAAGGTTATTACAAGGGTATATATAGGGTAGATAGCCAAACCCTAACCCTAACCCTAATGGTAAATGGGCCTGGTCATTACACCACTAATTTGTTTACAATGAGAAACATAAATGGGCCTTAGATAAATAAAGCAAATTTGGGCCTTTTCTCTTTTTCCTCTTGCTTCCTTGATATTTCTTCATTGATTTGTGATGTTCAAAGCCTTTCTATCACTCCTTTTCTTGTCCAACAGCAACTAGATGTGATATCTTCATCTACCATTCTTCAAAATGCAAATGCACAGCAAATTGAACTCTATTTCTCTACATTTCTGGTTGCATGCGGGTTGGGTTGGACTATCTGTAAAAATAACAAAACAATACCCAAGTAATATTTATTTATATACAAAAGATAAGATATAAGAGCATAAAATAAACACATTTCAATGTCAATCAAATATTTATTTATATTTCTCTATTTGCCGCTTGTTGCATACGCTCAATGCAATCGTGTTTCCTACGAAAGTGTGACCTATCTAGTTTAGTTTTTCATTTTTTGTTTTACTCGAGGACGAGTAAAAGATAAGTGTGGGGGTATTTGATTGACATTGAAATGTGTTTATTTTATGCTCTTATATCTTATCTTTTGTATATAAATAAATATTACTTGGGTATTGTTTTGTTATTTTTACAGATAGTCCAAACCAGCCCGCATGCAACCAGAAATGTAGAGAAATAGAGTTCAATTTGCTGTGTATTTGCATTTTGAAGAATTGAAGATGAAGATATCACATCTAGTTGCTATTGGACAGGAAAAGGAGTGATAAAAAGGCTTTGAACATCACAAATCAATGAAGAAATGTCAAGGAAGCAAGAGGAAAAAGAGAAAAGGCCCAAAAATTGCTTTATTTATCTAAGGCCCATTTATGTTTCTCATTGTAAACAAATTAGTGGTGTAATGACCAGGCCCATTTACCATTAGGGTTAGGGTTAGGGTTTGGCTATCTACTCTATATATACCCTTGTAATGGCATTGTAGCCACCATCCTATATCTCATCTCATCTCTTATTCCTTTGTTCTAATAAAAGTTCTTCTTTCTCTTTTATTTTCTGCATTTTTTTGTTTTCTTAGCAACTAGTGTTGTCTATACGATTAGATTCGGTAGAACACTATTTGTATTTTGCACTTGTTTGCATTAGTGATTTACCGTCTGATTAGATTCCGCGGAAATCCTAATTTTAATTCTTGTTTGTTATTTCAATTTCTGCAATTTCAATTTCTGCTTTTTATTATTTTCTTAGGTCAAATTGGGTTTGATTAGATTCAAATCTAATTCATAGTTTCATTTGCTTTCCATTGAAATTGTGATTTGATCGTCGGTTCAGTTAGATCTGTTCTGAATCAAATTACAGTTTTAATTTTGTTTTGTTTTGCAAAATCAACCTCCAAAGTTCGTCTAACACGCCCACGAAACATATAAATAGTAAAATTTAACTTTCCTCCCTATGTTCGACCTGTATGCTACACACCTGTATGCTTGCAGAATTTATTACAAATGTCGCGCTTTTCTAATTCATAGACTAGCGACGATCAATATTGTAAGTTCTATGTCACTTTTTAGGCAAAAACGCTAAAATAACATGGACATGCTATGAATTGAAACCGGATTTAAGAACTATTATTAATCCATGTTTATATTGTTTAACTTTGAATCAAAATTTGGGAATATTGCTATGTTAATGTTGCAAGTTAAACTTATCATGATGTTGATGTTGTTATGAATCACTTGGGCTTAATTTTATTGCAAGTTGAACAAATACATGTCCATGGAATCATTATGTTCATTGAAATCCTCAGGTTGATTAAACCATACCTATGATGCTAATTAAACCATGTCCATGATATTAATGAAACTATGCCTGTGATGTTAATTTGCCTATCATGTTAAATTGGGAATCGCTAGGTTATGATGAAAAGTTGGAATCATTATGTTTATAATGCTAGATGAGAATCATTATGTTAAAAATACTAAATTGGAATCCACTATGCCTATTAGAATTACCATGCCTTTAATGTTTCATGTTTGTAATAAAATTATTATTATGCCCGCAATGATTATTATGCCTATGATGTAAAGTTGAATTCATCATGTTGACCTAAGTTGGAACCATTACTATGCCAAGTTATCATCATGCTAGTATCGAAACCATGTGATATGTTATAGCCTGTTTATTATGCAAGTGATGGTGGAATTGTCACATATGCCTATCACATGTTTGGTGTTATTCCCCTTTATCTCTTGAATTGTTTATGCTTGTGAACGAAGTACGTTTGTATGCGTTGGGGATACGATTGGGTAGAACAGGCAAAACTTGAATTGATTATAATCATAAATCGTGAAATTTGGCATAAGTAGAACATGAAATATGGCACGAAAAACTTGACTTAAACATTCCATAACTTGACTTGAAACATGCCTTAGTTGGGCACGAAATTGACATATGAACATGCTATGAAAATAGCACGAATCTGATAAGAACATGGGCATGACTTTAGAAAACAAGAAAGTGGCCAACTCGAGGTTGGGTTGAGTTTGTAGTGTAAACCTGCCCGGAACCGGCCGGCAAATCCAGTTGCTACAAACAATAGGATCCAATGTGGGTAGTTGGTCACATCGCGCTTGAAACCCGAGGTTGGGTTGAGTTCGTAGCGTAAACCTGCCCGGAACCGCCCGACAAATCCAGTGGCTACGAACAATAGGATCCAATGTGAGTGGTTCGGTGCATTAACGAAGCAATTAATGCCAATTAGGGTTAAGTCATGAACATGAAAAAACAACTTAACCAACTTGAACACGATTTGTAGGGCTAAGTCATGAACTTGAAACAACAACACTTAGCCAACTTGACATGACACGTAAGCGGGTTAAGTCACGAATTTAAATGACATACTTAACCATCTTGACATGACTAGACTGGAAAAAAGATTAAGTCACGAATTACATGACTTAATCGGTTAGGCGGGTTAGGTCACGAATTACATGACCTAATCTGTAGGCGAAACCCTAGACACGACCCTTTTCAGCAGTAACCCTCTAGATGTATCAAGGTACCCTGGGGCTAGGCCGGGTGGGGCACGATTACTGGGCTGATTGTAAGAGGTGAACGACGGCAGTGGGGTATGCCAGTGTAGGTTCGGTGGACTACGGTCGTGCACGTATTCCGGGGCAGGCACTGGGTATCCGTAGATTTATCTGTGCATCTTGAATCGTGTCAGGGGTTGACACCCTAGGGCTGATACACCCGAAGGTGGACCCAGCACAGGTGACTACATTCGTGATTAGCCGTATGACACAGACACTTGACGAGCTAGAACTTGTAGGGAGCCGATCGACTAGATAATCGCTCCGTAGGACCCCGTACTTGGGTCAGACCCCGTTTCAGGGTCATTTCATGATATTGGGCCGTGGGATTTATTTCGTGATTAACTTGTGATATGGGCTTAGTATACTAGTACAGTCGATGCAACGAATCTCGAACATGTGATGCTTTACTTGACTTGTCTTGACTTATCCTGATCACCTTAGTCTATCTTGTTCACCTTGACACCATTCTTAAGTTTAGTTCCAGTTCATACATGACAGGTTGTTTTAACCGTTTTGACACTGAAAGTCACTAGGACTTACTCAGTCTTTATGACTGACCCTTTTCCTTTCGCCTCTTTTTCTTTCATTTCCCCCCAGGTTCTCGGGAGGAAACACTAGCTCTTAGCTTGGATATCACTTGCTTTGGCTCAGCATGTACGGTTTGCTATGGCTGCTTCTTTTTACTGCACTTGGGGAATAAGTTGTTTTTCTGCTTTTAAGTTATTGCTTCTTCGGCTATTATTACAAGACAGTTGTAATGAAGTTATTTGAAATGTTTGTAAGAGACAAGGTTTATTTTGGAATAAAATGAAGTTTTGTTTTACTCATAAATTCTTCCGCTGTTTACTTAATTATTTATTTATGTTCTATCTTGTGATAATTCTGTGATGTTATCTCGATAATACCCCTCCAAAACTAGTGCATTCCCTTTGTGAGTGACCCTAGCGGAGGTGGGGTGTTACACCATGATTTGATTTATTTACATAAATCAAATTAATTCATCCCTAAAAACATTTCCCTCTATATAAAGAAAGGCATAGAGGATGTTATGAGATGATATGTGAGAACATTTGCATTCTTCATTTCTTTTGCCCTACTTCAAAAACTATGTAATATCTTGAATATTAATAAAATCTCTTCCCCATTGAAGTAGACGTACACTATCTCGCGATAGTGGAACCACTATAAATTTGTGTACTCTCTGTTGCCTTTATTTTTTCTGTGATCTGAGATTGATATTCATTTCAAGCTGTTTGTTCTATCACATCATTGCAAGATCCTATTGAGGTTGATTACCCCTTACAACTGGTATCAGAGCTAGATTCGCAAAGAAGGTGTTTGGTAGAATAGCAGGAGGAGATGAAAACAATACAAATAATATGTCAGTGCTAGTAGTTGCTCCATACGTCAAAGGCTCCTATGTGGCGTCGGGATCACAGTTGACGATAGAGAAGTGGAATGGTGAAGGAGATTATGAAAAGTGGTAGTGGATGATGAAAGCAGTCTTGAGAAGAAATCGTGTTCACCGAGTAGTATTTGATACAGAGACATTGCCTGCTGATATTTCATCAGTGTAATTAGAAGAGATGGAAGAATGGGCCTTTACTACTCTTCATCTTGCTATGAGAAAGAATGTAAATTTTAAAATTAGTCAGGAGACAACAGCTAGAGGCATTTGGAAGAAGTTGGAGGACCTCCATATGAAGAAATCCCTAACCAATCGTCTAATCCTATTGAAGACTTTCTTCACTTATAAGATAAAGGATGGTTCTTCACTTAAAACACACTTAAGTGTGTTTGATGACCTGTTGATGAAGATGAAGTACGTTGACTTGAAAATTGATGAAGAACAAAAAGCAATGGTTCTGTTGTGTTCGCTTCCAAAGCGATACACTGGTTTCACTAATAGCCTTATCTATGATAGAGACACATTGAAATTAGATGATGTGAAGACAGGTTTGCTCAGTGGAGAGTTGAGAGATCAGATGAAAGAGTTTGGTGTTGGTGATAGTAGTGGAGGAAGTAGTAGTTCAGGCTTATTTGTAGAGAGAGGAAGAGCAGAGAAGAAAGTAAAGAATAATAGAGGCCGTTCCAATTCTAGGACGCCTAATTCGCGGAGTAAGTCTAAAGATGGAAAGTGTTATAATTGTAAGAAACAGGCCATTGGTGAAGAGACTGTCCAGGTTTGCAGAATAAGACTGATGGTTCTTCATCTACTGCGATGGAGAAAGGCGGTAGCGATTTGTTGACAGCAGTTGTATCAGATGTTGCAGACCACTGGATTCTAGATTCCGGAGCATCATTTCACATGACTCCTAATAAGGATTATTTTTCTTCCTTCGATGCCAAAGAAGGAAGTTCTATACTTATGGGGAACGATGCCACATGCAAGTCTATGGGAGGTGGTTCAGTTCGCATTCACATGTATGATGGGATTGTTCGCACACTTTCAAATATTCGCTATGTCCCAGGTCTTCGGAAGTCATTGATATCATTAGGCCAATTGACATCATTGGGATGCAAAGTTACCATTGTTAACGATGGTTTGAGAGTTTCTAGAGAAGCACTTGTATTGATGAAGGGTGTTATGGTGCGAAATCTATATTTGCTAATGGGTAACACTGTCCATAGAGAATTATGTGTTGGAGTCGATAGTTCTAAAAGTTTGGATACTACCAAGCTTTGGCATATGAGATTAGGTCATACTTCGGAGAAGAACTTAGAGCTGCTTCGTAAGACGAAAAAGATCAAGGGAGAAATCTTCAACAAGTTGGACTTTTGCAAGGAGTGTGTATTGACAAAGCAAACCATAGTTTCTTTTGGCGATGGTGTGCATACTTCTAAGAGGGTACTTGATTATGTGCATTCAGATGTTTGGGGGCCATACTCTACAGCTTCTATAGGTGGAGCATATTATTTTGTTTCTTTCATTGATGACTACTCGCGCAAAGGTTTGGGTGTATGTAATGAAAGTTAAGTCGGAAGTATTTGAGAAGTTTAAGGTTTGGTTAGCTCTTGCTGAAAACCAAACAGAAAAGAAATTGAAGATTCTTATATCCGACAATGGTGGCGAATATGTCTCCAAAGAGTTCCTCGACTACTGCAGATAGCGTGGTATTAGAAGACATTTTACTACACTTGGTGATCCGCAATCCAACGGGATTGCTGAGAGAATAAATAGGACTCTACTTGAAAAGACCCATTGCTTGATATTGACTGCGGGTATGTCTAAGGGTTTTGGGTTGAAGCTATTTCAATTGCAACACATATTATTAATTGGATTCCATGCTCAGCCATTGATGGGAAGATTCCAGAGGAGGTATGGAGAGGTAAAAACACTTTATTAAGTTATTTTCGTATATTTGGATGTCCAGATTATGTTCACAATACAGGACATGACAAGTTGGAGCCTAGGGCCTCCAAATGTTTTTTTCTTGGTTATACAGATGGCATAAAAGGACATAGAATTTGGAATCCAATTATGAAGAAAGTTATACATTCCAGACATTTGACTTTTGATGAGTCAACAATGTTCAAACCTTTGGAAGGTTTATCAGAGGGTTGACTCAGTTGATGAGAAGCCTGAAAAGACCGAGATTCCCAATTTTCAAACCCGAAGTAGAGCTATCACTATTGATAATAGTGACGGCGCAGTTGATGATACATCCACATATTTCGTCTAATAGTGATGGTGATGTTCATGAAGCTAGAGATGATTCAGCTCAAGGTGGAGCTCAAGGTGGAGCTGAAGGAGAGTCGGATGATATAGTCATTCGGGCTAGTCAAAGACCAAAGAGAGCTCCAATTAGATATGGAGATTTCTAGTATGCAAATTTGAGCCTTGATGATCAGTTTGAGTATACTTTACATGTAATTCATGATGAACAATTGAGCCTTTAAGAAGCCATGAAGTCGAGTAACAACTCGAAGTGGAATTGTGCTATAGAAGAGGAGATACGGTCTTTGCAAAAGAACAAGACTTGGGATTTGGTACCACTACCTCAAGAAAGCCGAGCCACAGGTTGCAAGTGGGTGTTCAAGGTAAAATATGATGGTAAATACAAGGCAAGATTAGTAGCCAAAGGGGTTTCACATAGAAAAGGGTTAGAGTATGATGAAATATTTACTCCGGTTGTTAGACAAACTTCAATTTGAATCCTACTTCCAATAGTTGCCACTTACGATTTGAAGTTAGAACAACTTGATGTGAAGACCGCTTTCTTGCATGGTGACATGGAGGAAACCATTTACATGAAGCAACCAGAAGGATTTATTGTAGATGGAAAGTCAGATTGGGTATGCAAGTTAAAGAAATCTCTTTATGGTCTAAAACAGTCGCCTAGACAATGGTACAAAAAGTTTGATTCTTTTATGCTTTCACATGGTTTTAGTCGTAGTACTAAAGATGCATGTGTTTATTTTAAGCATTTAAAGAATAATAATTGGGTGTATTTACTTTTGTATGTGGATGATATGTTGATTGCTTCCAAGGATAAAGCTGAAATTGATGCGTTGAAGTTGAAATTAAAAGCGGAATCCGACATGAAAGACCTTGGAGAAGCAAAGAAAATTTTGGGGATGGAAATCCAAAGAGATAGAAAGCTTGGACTTTTGAGACTTATCAAAAGGAATATATTCAAAAGGTGCTTGCTCGGTTTAGCATGGATGGTGCAAAGGCTATCAGTACACACATGCCTTTGCATATACAGCTTTCTAATCAGGGCTCTCCGATCTCAGAAAAGGACAAGGCTTATATGAAGAAGGTGCCTTATGCCAGTGCAGTAAGTAGCTTGATGTATGCTATGGTGTGCACTAGACCTGACATTGCTCAAGCTGTTGGATTAGTTAGTAGATATACGGCAAATCCGGGAAAATATCATTGGGAGGCAGTGAAGTACATTTTAGATATATTAGAGGAACATCATATTATGGGCTTGTTTTGCGGTAGAAATAAGGATTTCAACTTGGTTGGATTCTGTGATTCAGACTATGCCGGAGATAGAGATAGAAGGAAGTCAACCTCAGGCTATGTGTTCACGCTTGGAGGAACAGCTATTAGTTGGAGAGCGAAGTTGCAGACTATAGTTGCTTTGTCTACTGCAGAGGCAGAGTTGATAGCTGTAGTTGAGGCAGCTAAGGAGGCACTTTATTTGAAGAAGTTATTGTGTGATTTGGGCTTCATGCAAGAAACTTGTCTGGTGAATTATGACGGTCAAAGTGCAGTACATTTAGCTAAAAATCTGGCTTTCAGTTCTAGAACAAAGCATATAGAGGTAAGAGAGTCTTTCCTTATCTCTATGAATGAAGAGAAGTTAGTTCGTCTTCAGAAGATTCACACAAATGAAAATTCAGCATACATGTTTACGAAGGCATTACCTGCTACTAAATTCGAGCATTGCTCGAACCTGATTCACTTGATGAAGTGCTAGGTACCACATGGTGGCACAATGGGGAAGAGAGAGACTTGGTTGAAGTCAAGAGAAGAGATGGTATTCTTCTTGTATGAAGAGATAGAAGTTGGTTGCACAATGTCTACCTTGTTTTTTGAATGCTTCCAACACTTTGTTGGTGGGCGATGGCCTTGCCGGAGTTCACTGACAAAGTGCAATGAGGGGTGGTTTTTGCAGGAACTCATTGGGAAGCATTCACATTGGAGTCTCTAGGTTGCATGAGATATTGTATCAAGGTGGAGATTATTGTAATTTGGTGATACAATATTTTCAAATATCAATTAGATTTTTAGAGATATTCGTGGTAATTTCGTTACCCATTTTGTGCAAGAAATGAATGGAAAGATATGGAAGGAATATTAATGAATAGGGGATATTGTAGATATTCGTCATCTAATTTGTTGCCATGTTTCATGAAAAAGAAACATAAAGAAGTTAAAATTGGAAAATGAATTGACTGATGGAGAAAATAGAAAGTTATCAATCAATCAATCAATCATATGACAATCAAATTAATGGGAATATTAGCCTTCCATGATATGATTTATTTACATAAATCAAATTAATTCATCCCCAAGAAACGTTTTCCTCTATATAAGGAAAGGCATAGAGGATGTTATGAGATGATATGTGAGAACATTTGTATTCTTCATTTCTTTTTCTCTACTTCAAAAACTCTGTAATCTCTTGAATATTAATAAAATCTGTTCCACATTGAAGTGGACGTACACTATCTCGCGATAGTGGAACCATTATAAATTTGTGTGTTCTCTGTTGCCTTTATTTTTTCTGTGATCTGAGATTGATATTCATTTCAAGCTGTTTGTTCTATCACATCATTGCAAGATCCTATTGAGGTTTTTCCGCTGAAAGGGATTGATTACCCCATACGTCATTGTGCTGTGCAGCTTGTGATCAATTTGCTTAAGATTCTTTATACAAATACTGCATGTCCGAGACATAAACTAGGGAAGATTTTGCAAGATTGGAGTGTTTTTTGCATTCAGATCCCTTTTTTGTCAGATAATTGATCGTCCCTACTAACTAAATTAGTGTCTTTTGCTTGTGATGGTTTACACTATCCTGCATAATTGGACTTTATAATAGGTTTATAAAATCATGATACAACCGATAATCATGATAATAAATTTATAATAGGTTTATAATACGGTACTTTATAACCGATAAATGGTACTATCTTGCATAATCATGATACAACGATAAATGGTACTTTATAATAGGTTTATAAAATCATGATGGCTTACACTATCTTAAGGGACTGTTTGTTAATCTTAGAGGATAATGTTTTGTTTATGTGCCATGTTGGTTGCACTATAAATATTTATGTATTCCCTGTGATGATAAGATTGATGTCATAAGTATAGAATATTGTCATAAGCAGCTAGCGAGATAGATGTTGTTCCACTAAATTCTTAGTTGCATTCACATTTCTACATACATTATTACTAGGGGCATTTTACCATAAGGGCCTCCTTTCATCCGCCAATTAGTTTCTAGGACACGTCGTTACAATAATTATTTTCCATAACAAAAATTAATTCGGCTATTTGTTCCTTCTATTCTTCATCTCCGTAAGTATTATCAAAGCTCAAAAAAACACTAAATCGATTTCAAATCCACTTTCTTCTTCATCTTTATACTTTCAAAACCAAATCTGCTGATAATCTACTTTCGAAACAAAATCGACTCAGCTGATTTGTTGAAGAAATCAAACCACATCACTTTTGTCAGCTGAACAAGTAAGTAATTGTTTATTTCTGCTATTTTTGTATGTTGATTGCTGATCTTAATCGCCTTACCTTTATTCAGCTGAAGAAACTAAGACGCAATTTCTGTACAGTAGTTGTTGAACAAGTAAGTACTTGTTTATCTTTGTTGTTTGTTGTTCCTCGATTTTTTTTGTTTTCTGTATATCGATTGTTTTTATTAGCTGAAGTAAGTAGTCATTGATTGATTGATTTTATTTGCTATATAAAACTGTTCATACATATATATTCAGTGGTAGAATTTATTTTGTTTGACAACTTAATAAGATAAAGGTGTTTATCTTTTGATTTGAATCATTTAATTACATATTGAAATTTAGCAATATTTGAAAATTACTGATACATGTAAACATATTTGTTGTTTTGTTAATCACATATAAATATATATTCAGTGGGTTAATAACACGTAATATGAATCATTTTATAGTGGCGATGAAATTGTTCATACGTATATATTGAGTGGTACATGTTAATTTGTTTGACAGCTTAAAAAGATAAAGGTTTTTATCTTTTGATTTAACATATATCTTTTCAATACTGAATTTCAGATTTAATAAATTTTTAAATGTTTAGTAGAATATCTTATTTTGTTTCAGATTTAAAAAAGATAATTTCATCTATCTTTTAAAAAAACACTGGTTTATGTTTGACATATCTACTGAATTTCACAAGTTGATATTGTCTGCGTTTTATGTTACTATTTGTTAAATTATATACATAAATTTTGCCTAAACTTGTTTTATTTTATTTCAGATTTAGAAAAGATAGTTGTATCTATCTTTTCAAAACAGAACTTCAAATATATAAAAGATAATTTTTAATGAAAATTGTGAAATTATATTTTTGTATATACTTACAAGTTTTATTAAAAAATATATATATACATATATTTATTAATGTATACATCATTTTCAATAGTATTTTATGTAATAAAGTAGTAAAAAGATAAATATTTTTAATCTTTTTAAACAATTTATGTTTTCTCATATGATTTATACATATTATTATTTTCAATAAGATTGTAAATCTATTATACTATTGAAAAAGATAAAACCATTTAGCTTTACCTACATAGAATTAAATAGCTATATTTAACTGCATAGGATGAAACCAGTAGATAACCTACTAAACGTCAGTAATGTACAGATCAATCACTGTTTTTAACTACCGAAAAAGATAAAACCATTTAGCTTTACCTGCATTGGATTAATTAGCCATTAATTTCATTGCAATGTTAGTAATGAATTAGTTTCAATATTGGCACTATAACATGATTAATTAAATATTTATGGTCTGTCTTAAAATAGGTTAGAAGTCTCCTTGTTTCTTCAAGTGAAGCCCGACCTTTAAATTTAGAATGGAGCATTTTTATCCTCTTTTGTATTCATTTTTTTCAAGATGATATTCCTTTGATTTCTGCTTATGCACTCGATGTGTAGCATGATGCTTGATTTGAGGTTGTGCATCTATTAGCAGTTTTTTATTTGTGCACACAAGAAGCGATCCAAGAGAAGTAAAAGCATGTCTGATGGTTTGGGCTCAGGCTATTGCTTTGGCTTTTGCATCAAGTGTCAGTGGATGATCATCACTAACATTATTTACTGGTGTGTTGGTGATTCACATGTGAAAATGAAAGGCGACATTATTGCTGGCGTTCTTTGAATGATTCATTTGGCAATCTTCTCCAACATTTGATAAATTCATATGCATTTTCATTCTATATGAATTGATAAAAGAACTTATCTTTTATACAAAATAGCACCAAAGTTGTCATCACAAATTGTATCATTTAACTATAAGTGTAGACTCATATTAATCTATATATCTAGACACTTTTATAATGTATTTGCTGCACTTTTAGTTTTATGCATATGATTTGATTCAAGTCCCATGTATATGGGTTGATTCTGTTTTTTTTTTATATTGGCACTTTATTCAGTATGACATAGTACAGATAATGCATTTGTTTCGTGCAATTGTTTGAACTGTTATTTGGAATACGATGTTGTTACTTCTGTTCAAAGAGATAAATTGATTTATCTTTTTTATTCTTATGTTGTCTTTTTATGTGTTTTGATTATGTTGTTATGTCTAATTCATTGGTTGATTTTGTTCTAATTTTGCTATTGATTTTTCTACGTAAATTATGTACAATATATAAACTTGTTTTGTTGAATTATTTTAAATAATAAAAACAAAAACAGAGAAAGATGTACCTAAAGGCATAAAATCAGCATAGACAAAAGTGATAAGTAAATACAACACAACAGAGAATTTACTTCAAATATACATTGAAGGGGTTGGTTACAGAAATGATTAAGTAAAAGATAAACGGTTTTATCATTTTAGCACTACATCACAAAATAAATTAATACACAATATTATTATGCAATTACTTGATCATTAAGTATAGTTTGATATATAATACTACTTCATTATCAAACCAAACGTACATATCTCTTTGTATCAGTTGTAGATAATATGCAGTAGTAACATATTTTTATGTCCTCTGTCCTTTACAGCGCAGTGCCTTCGCAATACATCAAGCCAATGCATTTCTGAGCATGTCACTTTTCATGCATTTGTGAGCCTGATTTTTTTTAATTCTGGCTGTAAATTGATAATCTAATGTTCAGCTTTTGTGAAAGCAGCAACACAAGGTTGCCACTGAAAAGAAACAGAGAGGGTAAAGTCCAAAGCAGGAGGTTGAGTGCAACAAGATGAAATGCATGAGAAGAAACCACATTAGCTAATTCAGTAGACTAAAATGCAAGAGAAGCAGACATTGGATTAGGAACATGCTCAATATGTTGAAGTGTATGTGAATCAGGAGCAAGAGCTTATGGAGTACTAGCTTTAAGTGTCTGTCATGTATAATTTTTTATGTTTTCCAGATAAAGATAAATACTTTTATCGTTTTTAGAAAATGAAGAACAACTTGCAATAATGATCTAAATCATACTGGCATACTTGAACCCTTTTTGTATACTATGCACTACAATACGAGTAAAATTTGGGATCATTGCAGAAGCTGTAGCAGGGAATGTCCTACGGATAGAGGGACTGACTCCAGAACGGCTGAACATGTAAATATTTTTATCTTTTTCAAATAAAGATAAATGCATTTATCTTTTTGTAAAAGGACACTTGTTATCTCAACTTATTTTTTGCAATTTGCATAAAGATTGTATATTAGCATTAACATAAATAACAAAGATAAATCTAAATACATGCATAAAAACTTAACATTTTGATTCATTAAGCAACAAATAAAAGCAATTAACTTTTCAAACAAAAGATAAAATCATTTAGCTTTTTATTTATAAGATCGTAAACAGATTTCTTTAATATGAATTGGAAAATAAATTAACAACTCCTATGCTAAATTTACATCAAAATAAGCTAGTAAATTTAACCATAAAAACCAACTAGTCTTAAGATACATTATACAGTCTTAAGTTAACTAATGTTTAGCAATATTTTATTTGATGTGTTTTATCTTTTTATTCAAGTTGCGGTACACTCTAGATTATGTAAAGAAACTGATATCATTTTGTCTAAACAGCTAATTAATCCTTTACAGGTAAAGGTAAAGGGTTTTATCTTTTTCAGCGGTTAAATATAGTGACTGATCAGTACATTAATGATGTTTAATAGGTTTTCTACTGGTTTTATCCAATGCAGTTAAATACAACTAATTAATCGTATGCAGGTAAAGCTAAATGGTTTTATCTTTTTCAACCGTATAATAGATTTACAATCTTATTGAAAATAGTAATATGTATATATCGTATAACAAAAATATAAATTGTTTAAAAAGATAAATATATCTATCTTTTTTCTACTTTATTATATAAAATACTGTTGAAAATGATATATACATTAAAAACACCGTACCTGAAGTTAAAAAATACGGGTTTTGACTACTTTTTGTATATGCAATATTAACCGCTTTGTATCTTTTTGTATATTTATCTTTTAAACACCGGTACTGTGAATCGCCACTTGCATATCTTTTTTGCCTTTTTATAACCAAACTCTAATCTAAAATAACATCTCATTTTTATATCTTTTTTGTATATATCCTTTTGAGCATTACATAATACCTTTTTGTATATCTTTTTATATATCTTTTTGTATATCTTTTTGTATATATATTTTTTAATCTTTGGTGTGTATATTTTTTTTAATCTTTGGTGTGTATCTTTTTGTATAAACTTTCACAGTCACGTATTATATAAACTTAAGTTAATTTACCTTTTTGATTTGTATCTTTTGGTAATCGATTTCTATTTTTTGATTTTATCCCTACAACACAAAAACTGTCAAAAACCACATTTCATGTACAAAAAGATATACAAAAAGATAAATACTTTTAGCTTTTTAATAACCATCAATATTTGATATACAAAAAGATATATACAAAAGGATACACAATGCATAGCAGATTGCATCAAAGATTGAGATTTAGAATAAGCAATTACATCTCATAACTCTCACAGCATAACCATTTAGCATGCAAGTTATCATTACAAAAAGATATATACAAAGATACACAATTCATATACAAAAAGATGTACATAAAGATATACAAAAGGATACATAAAAGGATATACAAAAGGATATAAAATCAAAAACTGTCAATCATTACAAAGGTTGAGATATACAAATCAAAAAGATATAAAATCAAAAAACTATCAAAAACCGTATTGCATATACAAAAATATATATACAAAAAGATATACAAAAGGATACACAATTCATAACTATCAATATTTGATCATGCAAAAAGATATATATTCATAACTGTCAATCATTACGGAGGTTGAAAAGATAAATACTTTTAGCTTTTTCATAACTTATGTTTTAACATACAAAAAGATATACAAATTAGCTTTTTTACTGAAAAGATAAATTAACTTATGTTTTAGCAGTACTAATTTTTGTATTAGCAAATAAACAGACAAAAAGATAAATATATTTATCTTTTTAAATAATTAATTTTTCTTCCATATGGCTATCTACTATTAATTTTTCTTTTGTATTATGTTTTAAAATTATTAATTCATACAAAAAGATACATAAAAAGATACACAATTCATTACAAAAAGATATACAGAAAGATATATCTATCTTTTGTCTACATTATTACATAAAAAGTTTAAAAGATAAATATTTCTATCTTTTATCATTAATATTGCATACTTGCAATTAACAATTAAAACATAACATATATATTCAACTATCTTTTTTAAGTTTGAAGTTCAGTTTTGAAAAGATAAATGCAACTATCTTTTTTAAATCTAAAATAAAATAAGATATTGTACTAAACATTTAAAAGTTGTTTTCCTTCCAGAAATTTTAAAAAATTGTTTCATATATAACCATCAGGTAAAGATTATCGTACATATTTATTTCATAAATGAATAGAACTAGTAATATTGCTGGTATCATTTGAAACTGTGCAAAAGATAAATGGATTTATCTTTTTTGAATAATTGGTTAAAAAATATGTTACGGGTAACATAAACAACATTTATCTTTTGTTGAAAATATGATTGCACTATATTTGAAGCACTACTATATAACATTAGATCAATGTTTTATTACAGTTTAAAAAAGAGAAAAGAAATTATCTTTTTTATTCCTATAAGATATGTTATGTTATTTGAATAAATATTATAATACTTTCCCATAATACATTTCCATTTATCACACTGTTTAAAATAAATAAAACCAATTATCTTTTTTAGTCCTAAAACATCTGTTATAATATTCGAATAAACAAATCACCTACTAACAAAATAGTAAACCCAATTATCTTTTCCATAATACATTTCCATTATAATTCTTTTCAGTCATCCATGTTGAATTCAAAAATCCAACATCATCTGTACATGAATTACCAATGCATTCTATAAATTAACAAAATCACACTATTTTATAAGTAAAATACCATACCTTTTGGCAACCCAATATTGTAAATGACTACTTCAACTTTGAATTTCATCTCGCCTTAATAGAACTACATAATGCAAAAAAATCAAGAACAAAAATTGAGATAATGATGTATTATATAACAATTTAGGTTTCAACTAAAAACTAAAAATCACCTGATAGAATTATAATAGAAGATTCAAATAAAAGTAATGAAAACCACCTGATAAAATTGAAAAATAAAAAAACCAAAGAAAACCACCTCCGTATTCTCGTGAAGGCATAAAATTGATTTCTAATTTCAAAATATTAATAAAAACGAAAAAGATAAACCTCACTTGACAAAATTAACAATCGTGGCACGAAATCGAAACTCGCCAAAACATTTTAACAAATTTGAGAGATCGATTTAGAAATCGCGCCTAATTAAATTGGGGAAACGAGATTGTGAAAGGGGCAAACGAGATTGTGAAATAAGCAGCACATTAATTTTTGTCCTTACAACTAATTCCGATGAAGCCGTGTCCTTAAAACAAATTGGCCGGACTAGTAAGACCTTCACGCAAATTTCCACTTAATACCATGCAGCTTGATAAACAATAGAAATTGGATTTCATTTTGATGATATGTATGTGGGAAATCGGACTTGTCTGTGATACTGTACTCTAGCCAAGTGTGTACATACTTCAATGTACAAATCGCTTAAATAATGACGGTAGACAGGGCTTACACAATATAGTCAACATATGTATATTGTTTTGATGACTAACCTTGAGTTCTTTTGGTATGTAAGGACGTTAATGCAATGCTAAGATTTTACTGGTTGAATAATGTGATTGCATGTTCATCTACTGTACTGAACTGTTCAACTATGCATTGTCAAGGCCTTCTTATATGATTCAATGCTAACATTGAGGACGTCAGGTGTTTTTTTAGTGTTTATGTTATCTCATTTATGGTCAGTTTTGATCATATATGTAAGTTTTAACTCAAAGCAGTTGTCCACATTTTATATATTATGGTCATACCTTCACACTATCCTAGGCACAAAGTAGTTGTTCCTTACTAGTTTGTCTTGGTAGCAGTTCGAGTTGCATTAGCATTTTTGATCCATGGATTGATTATTCTGAAAGTTTCCACGTTTGGTTTTTGATAGGACTGTGCATGTTTTATCACTTTGCATGCATAATATATCTTATACAAGTTTAGTTTATTGCGCCATGGTGGAAATGGGTTTGGGGCTCGGTCATTCATTTGTTCATTAATTTTGACAATGTGGGTCGTTTTCGAAAAATGGTTTGTGAGTTTGAAGGCTTTCCTGAGTGCTTCAATGTAAGTTTGGTTACTGTGGTTGCCTTTAGTTTGAATGGTGATGTTGATGGGATTTTGGATATTGTTTTGTTTGGAAAGGCTGGGCAATTTTGGGTCAGTAATGGTCTAATGGCTGATTGTGCTATCATGGGTGAGTAAGCTTGTTTTGAAGCTGGATGACATTGGTACTTAGGTGGTTGCAGTGTTATGAAACGACAGTCGGAATAAAGCCCCCCTTCCTTGCATGCATATGAGCTGGCACACAACTCCCATATAACAAAAGTAATCCCTGTTGTTACGTGCCTACCAGCTCATATTTGTACACAATTCCTTTAATTTATTCCATGATGTTGGACTATTAATTTCAACCCTCCATTTCTCCTTAACAACATGCGAGGCAATCCTAACAGTCTCCCTCTTGACTCGCATCCTACGAGTATCTTTTGAGAGCACTGCCTTGCCTGCATGGCCCAGTCCGAACCTTCGGCTCTGATACCATTGTTATGAAACGACGGTCGAAACAAAGCCCCCCTTCCTTGCATGCATATGAGCTGGCACACAACTCCTATATAACAAGAGGAATCCCTATTGTTATGTGCCTACCAGCTCATAGTTGTACACAATTCCTTCAATTTATTCCATGATATTGGACTATTAATTTCAACCCGCCATTTCTCCTTCACAACATGCGAGGCAATCCTAACAGTCTCCCCCTTGACTCGCATCCTACGGGTATCTTTTGAGAGCATTGCCTTGCCTGCATGGCCCAGTCCGAACCTTCGGCTCTGATACCATTGTTATGAAACGATGGTCGGAACAAAGCCCCCCTTCCTTGCATGCATATGAGCTGACACACAACTCCCATATAACAAAAGGAATCCCTGTTGTTACGTGCCTACCAGCTCATATTTGTACACAATTCCTTCAATTTATTCCATGATGTGGGACTATTAATTTCAACCCGCCATTTCTCCTTAACAACATGCGAGGCAATCCTAACATGCAGTGCCTCGAAACTCGGTAACAAGTCCATCAACCCCCAAAACAAAAGTGAATGTAGCAACTTGCTTTATAGGTTTGAATATGTTTGGTAATGATGACATGAAATATGCAGTTGAGGAGTGCTACACTAGTGTTAAGACCATCTGGGTTGAACTGCTAGACAAAGAAGGAAGGATGTGGTGCGATATTTTCTTCTTCTTATTTGTGAACTAGATTAGTTAAACAGTCTCTTTTATATTAATTTTCTTCTTATATGTTGTATTCTTTTGTTCTTAAGGCCGAAATAAGGAGAGCTGAGTTTGTTGTTAGGAGATGAGCTATAAAAGATGTGTTCATGCCTTTTAAGGTTTCTTGCTCATTTATTCATGTTATCCATGAACTCTACAAATCATAACTATAAGTACAATTTAGTTTATTACTGTTTACTCAAATATCACTACTACTTTGAGTGCATAGTACTTCTTTATATTGTCTGAGGCTGATGGGATCGATTACACCGATCTTGAGGAGGTAGTGTTATAAAGATGGATTAATTATTTTCAAATGTGATTATATTAACATCTGTAAAATTTAAACTGCTCAAATAAAATGAGTTTTGGGACTTTTGAATGAAGCTTGAATTGTTAGTAGTTGCTCTTATTGATCTTGATGCAATGGATGGTAAAGGCATCGTCTCTCTTTAGTCTGAATGCTCTAGTTCACCCGATGTTAACACCAGGTATTATCATTTGTCTACTAGATGGCACAAACCATAAATTTTTATATGATTGAACTAGAGAAGTTGCGCATTCATTTGTCTCTCTTCAGCCAGTGACCATTCATGATTGAACTAGAGAAGTTGTGCGTACCTTGCGAGCGAATCATCAGAAGGGAAAAAAATAAATGTACTAGTTTATATAATCATTTTGTGTATTTTTTTCTTGCTTATGGTTGTACGTTTGAGTCTGTATATTAGTGAATCGAGTGACAATGTAGTGAGGAATGTATGTAAATATAATTGATTGTGTAATACACGAGTGAATGTACAATAACAGAGTCCAAAAATTTGTACTATTTGAAATAAAATATTTTTTTGAATAAAATACTGTGCTATAATAATATTTATTATAATATTATGAAATCTTTGATTAATAGCGGTTGAGGTGTAATTACTTTTAGCAGTTGTAAAACAAATTTTAACAACTGCTAGAGACAGTTGTATAAAAGGTTGACTTTATTACGATTGCCAGTTGTACTAGACATATTACAACTGTTTTTGGCAGTTGTGAAAGGGTATTTTCTTGTTCTCGTGCTACTTTTTGCAACATCTGTACTGATGTTACCATAAGGTCGCAAAGGTGTTGCCTTTGACTCTAAGGCAACGCGGCAAAAGACAACCCTGAGAAAGTGTTGTCACAGATTATTATTTTCCTATAGCAACACTTTTTGGCACTTGCTGCATCACTTCTTCGGTGTTGCAGTATGCAATCTATGGCGTAGTTCTTATATCTCATAACTTCATTTTTATCATTTCATTTTCTTATTTAAGGTGCTTTTTTTGACCATAAATACCTTTTATTATAACCAATAATAAGAATACAATATAATACAGGTGACTGTAGTTGATAGTCAGTTACAATTTGGTTTAAGGTGGACCGTTCACCATATACTACATTTAAAGTGGGTTGTCCACCATATCTATACAAGATTATAGTGCAGGAGCTCGTAATTACACTAGACTACTATAGCTTTCCTATTCTAAAGCACTCCAAGAAGGGAGGATAGAATGACATATCAAATTATTGCACAACAAGCAGCGTATATAAAAATGTGCCTATCTAGTACAAGATTGTAATAGCGCGGCTACCATTGCACAGGTCTCCAAAATATAGAAAGCTTGAAGCACAGGGAAGCCCATATACATGACATTCTGACAAATTCATAGACATAACATTGTGGCTATTCTTGCATGTAGAAACCCATAGCCGACCATCGGAGAAAACAATAAGAGTAGGCTCAACACGTTTGCCAGAGTGGGAGAAACCAAGTTTTACACCCAAGAACAAAAACAACATTATAGCATATTTGATTACCCAGCGAGGAGAACATGAACCAGGAGTGAAGAGGAGGATTTGTAGCCACAGATATGCAAAGTTGTGAGCAAAAGCTTCCCTGTATTGCATAAACGACCAAGCATCATATCCAGTACACCAACATCATCCAAACATGAAAAATCTCACAATATTATATATATACAATCATCAATAGAGCATATCAGATTCACACTGAAATGTTCATCCAACATGTTTCCATACTCCAAACAAGTAGGATGATAACCACTAACAAATAACGTCCACCCATCACCGTTGCAATCTCTACCGACTCACACACACCAAGACGAACTACCTGAACGTCATTCAATAAAACTTACTGTAGCGACCGTTGAAAATTCGACACTCGAATTTAGATACTAATACAACCTGTATCCAAATTCAAGTATCGAAAACCCAGAAAGCTAATAGAAAGAAATAAGAGAGTGAGATAAGAAAAAAAGAAATATTAGAATAGTAGAAATGAGGAGAAGAAACAACACAGAATCAGAGTCTCACGACGCAACGGAACAAAATATAATATAGAAATAAAACATTATTGAGAGCTTGAAATAAAACTTATAATCATCAAAGTATATCAATACATCTGGACAGTCATAATAATCTGTCCTCATATACAACACACTGCGGAATAATATTAGATATCATACGTTTGAACATCTCCAGCTCGTCTCTGGACTTCACAACGTCTTATAACATGAACCTGTACAACCCGGTCTAACCCGAGCATTACAACGTTGGATCGGTATGGTGAATCAGAGTGAGAAAAACTCCCTAAGTTTATGGGTAACATCCAACTTGATTTTAAGTTAAAAATCTTTTCGAAAGAAAGGATAAACATAAGATCAAATCCATACATAAATACGGACGGATTTTACCTTACGATAACCCAAACCATTTTCAAAATCGTATCTTTTCTGATATTATAATAATGTCCAAATACAAGTAAATAACAATCTAGCAGAATGCTTTCATCCTACGCTCTACATATATAGTATACAATCAAAACCGTGGGCTCTTTTGGAGAATGGATTTACATAGCAAGGTATGGGAAACCACCTTTTCGACAATTTACCTCCGGAGATTAATACACTAGGGTTCAACAAGAATATCTTGCAACCCAGACTAAACATGATTGACCCCTCATTTCGCTTGAGAGTACCGAATATATCATCACCACAGTTGAGGGCTAGCCAGCCGAACCGATAGCGTTCATACAAAAATAAAAAGGGACAACTGAAGGCATTTTATTTCTCCAGATTAGGTAATGATATACCCAAATGGGTGCGACCCACATAGCCGGGCGACCTACCCGATTTTATGCCATTTCCCGGTTGATGAGGCTTGAGGCTAGAATTTACTTTGTAGAACATATCATCACCATTCACTTTAAATACCACATTGTCAGATCCACCAAATAACTAATTGGCATCCACAAAAATACTCTGGTCCTTAGGCTAGAGAATGGTCATTCCTCGCCACTAACAAAAATACGTTTGTAAAAATCAACGTACGTGATTCTTTAGAAATATTCGGTCATACCTCCATCCATACAAGTCATCCACGAACACGATGAACCAAAGGCACTCTCCTACCGCATCCTAGGATTCACCCTATAGATCAGTAGCGAGTAGTCCTTGCAATCCGTAGATTTCAATCACGATAGAATCATTGTTAACTCTGGCGATCAGCCAGAGATATTTAACAATACTTCTTTCGCTCATAAAGATTTACGGTCTTCAATTTCTCCATCTCAATAAACATCTTCAACGTATTCGTATTTATTGGTCGGAATGGTTTTCGAATATAAAATCAATCCCGGTCTTTCCATACTAATAATCGTATAAGCCAGATTTGATAGTCGGTTATTTAACAATCAAATAAACAAACATTCATGCATAAAAATAAAATGAATTCACTGATTCAATACCTAGTATTATTTAGCCTCTTTAATTAACTCGTCGTTAATTAAACTTCTATATCGTCCAATATTTGAAAAAACATTTTACTTTTCTTATTTAATATATAAGAATATTTGATTTTCAATTCACTTCTGTTATATTAGCTCCTCATTGTAAATTGGTAAGTGGATAAATCTCTAAGTATACAACCCCGTAGGTCGAAACCAACATCAGATTGACACCTCGAAATTTACTTAACTCAACCAACATATGACAAGTTCCACTTTCTTAGAAAAACACATCAGTATTCCTTTTAACCATTTAAAACGATTATATTGCTTCATAATCCCATAAATCATTTCTCTTTTATTTAAATATCATTTCGTAAAATTAATTATAATTCAACTCAACCTTTGTAAATAAATATTTCAAATTCCGTTTACAAAATCATTTATCCTTCCATTTATATAAAACAATTCCACAACTTCTTTCCATATAACTTAGTTTATATAAATTTCCATTTATAACTCATTTTGGCAATCTTGGATTAAAATTCCATTTATTAAATATTCGTCTCATTTCCCTAATTTACGCAAAAATATTCATATTTAATTTCCAATTTCATTTATTTACTAATCTCATTCTCGTAAACCCATTTTATCACTCTCCGTATTTATAAACAATTATTGCAAAAACGTTCATTAATTACGCTTTTCAATCCCTTTTAAAATCAATTCCCATACACTTCTAGTTCCATTAGTCCATTTCCTCATTTTAAAATCCTTTAAAATTATTAAAAATCTATTTTAGTTTCATTTTAATAAACTTCATCTCTTCTTTTAGATCTGCGACTTAAATCGACTTCCTAGCTTGTCTAACCATTTCACTTAAATTTGGGATTTCTATTTCGATTTCCATTTCATATTCCATACTTCAACTCTTCTATTCATTTCATGAACTATTTAAAGTTTGTAACTTTATTAATTTATTTCAATAACTGAAATCACCTTCGAGTAGCCAATAAACTTGAGTTTTAACACTTCGTCTAATCTTGGATTTTATAAATCCAATTCAATAGACTTCCAGTAAGTATTCACTTTAAGTTTCAATTTAAACTTAAATTATTCAGTAATAATATTAATTCGCTTAAGATTTCTTTTAAATATAAATAGGGCCTTATGGTTTTACCTGCCATCATTAGTTTAACTTTTAATTCATCACTTTGATTATTGTTAAATAATAATCAATTTCAACATTTTTAGGATAAAAATGGTTTACTTTATCATTAACATCTTCCATTAAATTAACTTATAATAATTAATTTAATAATCAAACTCCTTTAAATCTATTAACTTGTCAAATCCCACTTAGTCCTTCTATCTAAATTAATTAGTTAATGACGTAATTAATTTAAATAATCTCATTTACTTTGACTATTATTAAATAATAGAAATAAAATTCATTTCAACAATTAATAAAAATTGTTTACTTCATCATTAACCACCTTTTATTAATTTAATAAATTAATTAGATAAGTAATTCAATTAACACAGTTTACTTGATCAACCTTAAACCTGATTAACTAAATAATTAATTCCAATCAGTCTCTTTAATTTTAATTAAATAATAATATATAATTAATTTAAATAATATCATTTACTATGATTATTAATAAATAATAGTCAATTCAATATAATCCCCTTTTAACTGTTTTTAAAAACAATCAATTCCAGTTATCCATTGTTAGATAAATTTCTACACATCCGCATATAAAACATAAGATTTTGCTTTATAAAAATCATTTTATAATCACTAATAAAATTACATAAATATTTGTTTATTTTAAAACCAAACATCATATTTAAATTTATATAAAATTTTGAAAACAATTCAGAATCAATTTAAAAATCAATTCCACTAATCTTTTATTATACGTCGATGGTACTTAAAGAAGAAATGTTACTTAAGTACCCAACCTGTGAAATATAACTTAATTTCACATCAAATAAAATATAAAAAATCATATTGATAAACATTATCAATATCAGTGGGGAATTTCCTGCATCACATATTCAATATCCAACATACAATATAATATCATGAATAATCAATCGTCAAACGTAATACAAGCATCCAATTCAATTTAAATATGTTTATATCATTATAAACGTAACCAATAAGGTATGTTAACTCAATTGGAAATAATCGTTAAAAATAACGATTTTGTTTTATTTAGATTAAACAGCCATTTAATTTAAACAATATAAAAATATCCAACAACAACTAAACAATTATCAATCAGTCAATAAATAGCAAACATAGCACACAGATATTAAAACCCAACTTATAAAAATTATAAGTGGGACAACTGAGTGAGTTTAACTCACCTTGGGTTTTTCCTGTCGTTAGCATGCTTGTTTTTAATTAAATTAAACAATCGTTTAATTTAATTAAAAATTTATGTTGCTTCGAATCCTGATTAAACATGTTTCATCTTGAAGCTCCCATCATGGTTCCAATGAAACCAACTGCACGTAGTTCTAACTATGAACATGCGAGATATTAAATTAAAATAATTATAAAATAATTAAATTTAAATTAAACTTAATTTTTATTTAACCAGGCCTTACCCAAATCTAATCAACTAGCGTCCACACATGAAAACCCAAACCCCACGTTTAACGGTACTTCCCTGATTCTTCGTAACGTCCACCCACCTTGCATTATTCCCATTTCCACCATTTTATTCTTTTTTTATTGGCCCAAGACTCGTGCTTCAAGCCCACACTATAATGAAACCGCACCCAAAAATCACTGCCGGCGTCACCCCTTTTAACCCAAGAAGCATAGTGCTTCTTCCCTTCCCATATCAGCTTTTTTCTTCCCCATATGTCGTTGCGCTCTCTTCATCTTCTCCCTTATTTTTTTTTGAATCCACATAGTAACTTCCTTCCCTAACTCACGTTTTCAAACCTGCTGCAAATCATTCACGTCATGTCCGAACTTCAACACCTCCTCTTTTCCCGATACCTCCACGAGCTTCATTCCCACGTCCAGTTTGACGAGTACAGCTCCACAAACCTTCAAGTTGGTCCGCATCAACCCCATCAAAGAACCCAACTCCTCACACTTCTCACACAACGCTACTGCCTACGATGATGCCACCGACGTCGACCAAACCCCTAAGCACCACCAACGTACTCTTCCCTATATACAAAACAACACCGCACAGACACTTCTCACCACCACACACCATTGCTCTGGCTTGAGCATCAACAGCAAGTCTCCCCTCCAGTATGTGCTCATTCTTTTCAGACCCTTCGTATTTTATTATTATTATTGGGTTCGGATATATTCGGTAGAGAGGAAATGGCAATGATTTACTCAATACAGAGGAAAGAAAACAAAGCGAACTCATTAGCTGGAAATGAAAGAAGGGGCATGATTTATATAGGACGAAGAAACCGTGGTGGTCAAGTTTTCGTGGGGAGCACGATAAAAAGTTTTGCTGCCAAGGAAAATAAAACGAGTAGTTTATTTTACTTTGTCTCCACGGTTTTCTCATAGTTGTGAAAATATAGGGGGATTAGGTCTGTGTACGGTGTTAGGAAAAAGTAGAAGCAGGTATACGTTTCGCTTTAAATTAAAAGTAGGGTTGGCTGCATGCTCGCACTTACGCAAATGGGTTTAGATAGGCTTGGCTTTGCATGATTTTACATTTCATTAGCTAGAAGATTAGAGATTGTAAGGTAGATAACTGTGCGTTCTTTCCCTTTCCAAATAGTTGTGTAGCGAGATTGATGGAAATGGGTACTTGTTGTTAGAGTAGAAAAGACTCGCTTTTAGATTGAAGTTGTATGTATGTGGGTAGGTTGAAACATACTCAAGGCTTAAGTATGAATATTTGAATATTTATTATTTTCAGTTGTTATGGTTAGTTAAATTTTCAACCGTTATTTTACGTTGCCTATTAAATACACACACCATCGTATACTAACTCCAAACACAACGAAAACAGATATACTATTATGTCTTTACATTACGAACCCAAAGAAATTTGTTTCGTTGAATTCCGATTCCGTTTGCACACCATCGTTATTTTAATTTCAATTTAGTTATATGTTCACATTTAAATTTTGTCTACCGATAAAATAGCTCTGATTGATCCCAAAGTGGAAATCTAGCAATAATTAGGGATACGTATTCCAATAAAAGTTGTTCCATAGAAAATGAAGGTGCTTTGGAAAATAGATATTTTTAACACTTTTGTCATATCGATATAATAATATAAATTAAATCCAAAACAATTTAAGTAAACAAAAATAAATTATTATTATCAAATATATCCAGATAAAATAATATATCACTTTTGATTCAACAAATATAGATTTTCAATTCAACATTAATATTTCCGAGTTAAACGATATCCAAATATATTGAAATTCCTTTTACATAAATTAAATAAACATTAAAATTTATTAAAGAATTCCATAGCGATTATTTTAAAATTTGAATTGGACATATCTTACAATATAAAGTTGAAATCTCGGTTTTTCTCTTCCATTAGCAAATTATAAACAATTAGATTCAAACGTTTCTTATTTCATAGAATTCCGACATAAAACGGATTCTGTATATTCAATTGAAGTTCAAAATCCAATATTACGAACTGCTGCGACATTTCGAGTTCATCTCGTATTAAATATAAATTTAACCGTTCAATTGTCGTTAATTAACAAATTCAATATTAAAATCCAATAATATTCCAAATAAAATGTTTAAAACAAATTTAAATATTCGAATTCAAATGATCGAAAAATCTGGGTTGTTACATTCTTCCCCCTTAATAGAATTTCGTCCCTGAAATTACTAAGTTAAGAAGAATGCTCCAAACATAATTTATTTCCCAAAAAATATTTTCCAAACCATAAATATATATTTTCGTGTTTTAAAAAGTTATCATAAAAATATATTAAGTTTTGAAATTTTATGAAAAATTCGCCAGCACCTTCTCTGTACGGCTCGATTTAAACAACCACATCTGCCACTCTGGGCGTCATATCGATCAAATAAAACAAAGTCAAATGGCTACCAACTCAGAGGTATAAAATCTATCACCCAAATCAATAATGTTAAGATTTACCTATTTGTCGGGCAATCAAACTCTAATCACCAAGCAAAACACTAATTATTCTTTCTTCTCTTACAACCTGCACTAAATTCAATATCCAATGCCAAAAAAAGATACATGTTTAAATCGTTTAGTTTTACCCCATAAGTGATTTTATTCCCATTCATTTTTTTGGAATTTATTTCTCAGTTTTTAGTTCATTTCAGTTGATGAATTTTTCATCTAACCAGTCTATTATCCAATACACAAACAATCAACAATCAACATAACCCAATTATTATATTTTACTTTCAAATTTACTTAACTTAGTTAAAGTTAAATTATGATATATTTAATCATATATTTATACTCCCATTCACAAATTTAATATTTTAAATTCTCTTCTAGTTTTATAAAACCACTTACAATCTCATTTGAATTCCATTCAAATCAATCAACAAATCAATATCTGTAACACCCCGTATATTCTATAACCGTGAAAGTCATAAATTAAAGTATAATTAATTTGAAATCAAGGAACTAAGGGAAACGGGATACGCCATTGCGTTCGTCTCGGAAAAATACGCGAAATAGAGTCCGAGTTTTCGAAAAACGGAGTCCGTATGAAGAAGATATAGCCTCTGGAAGTTTCTGAATTAAGTTTAAAATTCGAACAGCTCAGAATAAAACAGTTTAAAATTAAAACCGGGCCCAATTGGCCAGGGCGGGAAAAATCCCGCCAGATGCACCCAGGTCGACTGGGCTGTCGACCTGGTCTAACCAGGTCGACAGGGCTGTCGACAGGGCTGTCGACCTGGTCCAGAGACAGGTCGAACCCAGTCCAACCCGGCTGGCCTATTCTCTGTTAGTCGATTTTCTGTGGTCTGCTTTGTCATTAGGGCTAGGTGGCAGGCTCTCATTGGTCTCTCTTGCGAATGAATGGCTACGATCAATCCAAGCAACATCGATGGTCCTAATTAGTTCATAAACTCTATAAAAAGGACTCTAGACTCTACCTAGGTTTCTTGTACAATTCTCTAGCCTCCATTGCTCTCTTCTTCTAATAAAAAAATAAAAATGGCGTCTCTGCTCTACTGGAATTAAAACTAGAAGATAATCAACATCAGCCTAAGCAACTCAATTCAAACTAGAGATTAAAATTTCTACAAAGATTCGACAGCAAGTCCTTTCTTTAATCCAATCAAGGCAAGTACAGTTATTCTCCGCTATAAACGTTAATTATAATTTTGATATGCATTTAAATCTGAGTTTGAGGTTGTATTCTCTTCTGTTAGATCTGTTTTCTGTGACTGTTCTATATTCCTTTCTTCTTTTCTGTTTCTATAGCCAGGCTACCACGAGCCTGTGCCGAATCTCATAAGAGATGAACGTATGAACGCAAGTTTTGGGATGAATGATGAGAAATTTGACAAAACCAAATTGAATGTATGACTTTAGGTCTGAGGCATAAAATATATTGGACATATGACTTGGGATTGGATGCATAAATTTGACTATGAACATATAATTTATGCATGTTGTATGCATAGTTATGTTGTAATTTAGACCTGTAATTAATTAGAAAAAAATAGCATATGTTATAAACTAGTTTTAGACCTATGCATATTTTGTGATAAAAGAAGAAGAGGAACCACTGTAAAGATTGCATATGATTTGAGACTTTGGACAGAATGCATATAAAAAGGCAAGATCTGATTTTTAGAAGATATGGTTTAAAGATTTATATTATTGGGGATAGTTTGCATAATAATTCATGACATGAAAAGAAGGAAGATATGGAAACTTAAGATTTACATTAATTAGGATATCTAGTATTGTAATTACACCTAAATAGGGAATTTTGGATATATGGCATGCATTGGAATTAATGGTTATATTTGGTATAATTTATATGTGAATCTGCTGTAAAATGCTAGTTTAACAAAAATTGGAACATATGTTATAGGGTAAATTATGTCCATATTCTGCGCTATGTAAATGTATGCAAACATGGAAGTATATGATCATATTGTGAATCATGACATTATTTAGGCATATGAACTTAGGCCTAATTTATGTTTAGGCAAGGCATGTAAATAGAACCTTTAGAAATATTAAATTTGCTAAATCTGCTAATTTGCCAAGTTGCCTAAACTGCTAGTTTTGTTATATTGCCTAGACTGCTAATTAGATTGAAATGCCTAATCTGTTAAATTTGTCGGTTGAAATGCCTAACCTGTTATATGCCAAAATCTGCTAAGTTGCTAAATCTGTTAAATCCGTTAAGTCATATAAAATCTGTTATCTGCTATGTTGATATAATCATCCTGTTATTGATATAATCTGAATTGGCATATTTATTGGGCGTGCGCATAAACGGTAAATTATTAATTAATTGGCCGCAAAGATAAACATGGCTAACTCGAGGTTAGAATGAGTTTGCAGCGTAAATCTGCCCGGAACCGCCCGGCACTTCCAGTGGCCGCAAACAATAGGTTCTAATGTGAGAAGTTAGTCATAACATGCGTAAGACACGAGGTTAGGTCTGGCTTGTGGCAGAAGTCTGCCCGGAACCGCCCGGTATATCCAGCGGCCACAAGCTACCGACCTAATGTGAGGGGTCTGTGCATTAATAATTAATTAATGCAAAATCTAAGATAAGAATGACGTCTAAAACGTATTGGGGAAAATAGGGTTAAACCAAAGGGATTAATAGATGTAGTAAAACCCGTCCATGAATCTGTAGGCCCAATACAAAGTTAGACAAATCTGAAAAATCTGTACATCTGACCTGTTAGTCTGAAAACTTGTTAACTTAATTTGTGAATTAGTAAACCTGAATTCTGTATGTCTGAACTTGTAAACAAGTTAATCTGAAATCTGTTAGTCTGGGGACACAAGGTTAGGAGGGGAATTACTTGTGTCATCTGTTGTTTGGGACCCATATTAGTCAGTAACCCTTTCTGGTATCAAAACTTTGACCCAACAGTAAGTAGGGTCCGGGCACACTTACTGAACTAATTATAAGTGGTTCATTCTGATAATGGCGAGGGGTGTTGATGGTGCGTTCCAACCGGGTCATGTGCGTGCATGGATCCCGGTCTGCCTCTGAGGATGTAAGACGCCGTGACATCTGTAAATAGGTCTGTGCCAATTGGTTGTCACTTTAGGGAGTGATACACCCTACTGTGGGGCCGACACAGGATATTTATGTATTAGGGAGCCGATCGCTTGGGGTAGGGTTTTAGGGTACGCTTAGTTCTGTCTGTTTCTGTTGGTACCGTCTGTTTCTGTTGGGTGGTAACACCTGTCTGTTTCTGTGTGGTACCGTCTGTCCGGGTGGTAAAGGCCCATTACTAGTGTACACCTAATTCCACATTCTGTCTCCATAGGGATAAATCTGTTTCTTCTTCTGTCTGTTTCTGATCGGGTAGTAAAGGCCCATTATTAGCATTCTGTTTCTGTTAAAAGTATTCTGTACCCGTTCCTGCTTCAATTTAGACATTAGGGTGACACCTAATTCTGCTATACTAGTATTAGTGCAGAGAAGTGTAAAACAATAGTTTATATCATTCTGTTTTTCTGTTATATCTGCTACACCTGTTATAGTTATCTCACATCCAGTTTTATGTTCATATCATATTATTATTATCTGTTCATATGCTGAAAGTCACTGGACTTGCCAGACTTTTTGTCCGACCCTTGTTGTTTCGCCTCCTTTCTTCCGTTTCCCCCCCAGGTTATCCAAGGAGGGAAATACTTTAGCTTGATCCGGATTTCTCTTTGCTTGAAGTGCTTAAAGTATGGCTTGGCTCTCTATGGCTTCCGTTCCATGGGTATTATGATTTTAAACTATGCATTTTGAAGGCTTTTGTACAAGACTGATATTTTGTACTTGAATTCTGAAATTGAAAGGATGTAACCATATTAATTTTCTGTTTCCGCTGTAATAAAGTTAAAAAATTTCAAGTACTGTTTTATCTGTCTTGTAAGTTTCTGTTCTGTTTACTAAAATGCTCCACCAAAGTTAAGGCATTCCCTTTGTGAGTGACCTTAACGGAGGTGGGGTGTTACGCTTGGTATCAGAGCTGAAGGTTACCAGATTTTATAAAAAGTTTTGAAAATTATTTTCAAAAAAAAAAAAGGTTTTGAAAGGAAGTATTTTCAAAAATAAAGCTTATTTTGAAAAACATGATCCCCAAGAGCCATATATCTTTCTTTCAGTCCTTTTTGTATTGAACCTTTCCTTTTTCGTTCCAGCATGTCTGAAGCATCTGAGATACCAGAGGGTGTTCATGTACCCGGTTGGTTTCGTCAATATCTTGAGGCTAGGACCGCCGCTGCAGGTCCAGCAAATGATCCCCCTCCTCCACCCCCTCCTCGTGCTATTGCTTTCTCAAAAATCTGTAGAGATTTTAGGGCCATGGGTGGGAAGGATTTCAAAGGAACTGAATCATTCGTAGAAGCAAGGAATTGGCTCAAAGAAACTGAGGATCTGTTCGTTATCTTCGAGGTGGACGATAGGCAGAAGGTACAGTTGGCAGTATGGCTGCTCAAGGACGAAGCTTCCTACTGGTGGGAAGTCACTAACGCCGAGAGACCAATTGAGACTTGGATGGATTTCAGAACAAGGTTTGAGACAAAATTCCTCTCGCAAGCTGAACGAAGTTTACAATTGGAAAAGTTCTTGTCTCTTAAGCAAGGAAGTATGACGGTCAAGGAATACGTCAACCAGTTCAACCAACTAGCAAGATTCGGATTGGATTTAGTCAACACTCAGCATAAAAAGGCTCTCCGCTTTGTTAAAGGATTGAATGAGCCACTGCACTGCCTAGCCATGACCCATGTACCCATGGGAGCAACTTACGAGAAATTGGTGGATATGGCACTACTGCACGAGGAAGACAAGGGCCCGAAAGAGACAAAGAAGGAAGAAACACAGAATAAGAAGGCGGGGCCCAAAAAGGAAACACAAAAGAAGGATGAGAAGTCTGAAGATAAGAAGGGGAAAAAGTGCTTTACTTGTGGGAGCTCAACTCATCTGAACAAGGATTGCAGAAAAAGGAAGGGCACTTGCTTCAACTGTGGGGAGATGGGACACTTCACTAGGGACTGCCCGAAGAGACGAGGACAAGGAGGGCAGGCGAACACTCTTGAGGCTAGTGGCTAGGATAGAAATAGGAAAGTTTCTATAGTAGGTTTAATTTCTTTATCTGATTATGGAGTTAAGACTTTTTCTGATTCTGGTATTTTGATTTTGTAATCGATACTCTGCACTTTAATACTAGTCTTATTTCTGAATTCCGATATAGACTCAGACCCATAAGGGTTATGGATCATCTGTTTGAGATTGGGGTTTTGAGGGATATCTGTGTTAGGCGTCAAGTATGACGCATACATTCTGAGTTTTCGTGGGGTATGATTTTATCATGCTTGGCTTCCTAAGAATCATTAGGGAACCTGATCTGTACCAGTAGTCTGTAAATATCTAAATACTTTTTATAGGATTTCCAGTCTTGACATTTCCTCTGGGTATCAATTTGATGTTGGTTTCGGTCTTTGGGGCCGGTACTTAGGACCCATGTCTAATGGGAACCAAATTTTCGTTCTATCTGTACTCGCTTCCATCATTCGACTGTATCCTATCGATCGAATATTTGAACTTTAGGTAGAAACTAATGGGTGTAAACATGTGTTTGAGACATGTTATGTTTGATGGTTGCAAGTGGATGCAAGTGGTTGCTAGTGGTTGCTCGTGGTTGCTCAAATGCAGATTTTGCATTTGATTGGTTCTCATGGTTCAGGGTTAATCTAATGGTCCTAAATAACTTCCTACACCTATAAATACATCCTAATGCTAACCCTAAACCTAATTAAAATAGAATAGTTACCGTCATACCATCGCCATGGAAATCAATGGAGCCACCGCCAACTAAGAAAGAAGAAAAGCAAATTCAATTCTAATTCTCTCAACCCTAAAGCAAAGCAAAACTCTCTCTTTTCTTCTCTAAATTGTGAGTATGATGATCTTAACAAGATTGTTATCATTGTAATTAGGTTGAGTTATGAATGGATTATGAGTAGATGATGTGAATTATCATATATGTTGTTGTAAACCCCTTTTGCTATCATGTATATTGTAAATCCAACGTTATGTGATGATGATATCTTATATGTTGTAAATCATGCTATGATGATGTTATGTATGTTGAAAGTTTCTATGCTAAGTTGTGATGAATCATACATGTTAAAAAGGCCATGATGTTACCATCTATGCTAGTTAGTTCATATTAATTAAATCATCATGTTTGGGTTATGTTGATCTATATGACAAGTCACATATGCAAGTTAGATTGATTAGAAAAGTTATGAACATATACCAAAACATCTATTATGACATCTAGAATTATGCTATGACATATGTGATATCTTATGTTAGTTCACACCATCATTATGTTGCCTAAAAACCCCATATGCAAGTTTATGTATAGATTTTGGCTATGATCATATCATATAAATTGAGACATTTAACAAGTTGACACTTTTGATCCTTAACATGTGTAGTTTATGCAAGTTTCACCCCTATTATGATTAGATTTATTTTAATTATCTATATGTTGTGATAATTTATCTTTGTGCTAGGTGTTAGACTATACAAGTCTAGCCTATATTATGCGTTGAATAAGCGAACGTATAAACGTGGGGTAGGGGTAATATTAAGGATTTAATATTAAAAAGTTGGGGTGCAATTGATATGATTTTGCATGCCATAAGTGGATGGCCATAATTGAGTCAATTATGGACATCATTAAAAGTTGACTTAATTAATAATTTGAATAGGGAATTGTTAAAACTGGGGTAAAAGATTTTAAGTGTTAATCAATGCTTAGGACACGAGGTTGGACTCGTTTGTGACGTAAACCTGCCCGGACCCGCCCGGCAAATCCAGTGGTCACAAATGTCAGCCCAATGTAAGAGGTCCTAGGCCTAAACTAAAGCATAACGGTTGTAAAGACACGAGGTTAGACTCTTTTATGGTGTAAGACTGCCCGGACCCGCCCTGCAAATCCAGCTGCCATAAATGCCAGTCTAATGTGAGAGGTCTTTATGAGGTTTTGGCCTGAATGAATTAAGAAATACTTAACCAGATAAACATGTAAGGTGGGACATGGGGGTTAAGTAGGTGCCTTGGGTGGCATGAGGAAACTAGGGGGTGCCCTTAGTGGCATGTGAAATACGATTAGTAAGACTTAACCAAACACACATGTAAATGAACATGACTAAGAGGGTTAAGTGGGATATACTAGTGACAAGCTTAGGTGGGTAGCTTGTGGGGGCCCATTTCGACCAGTATCCCAAATGTATCTTTATGGGCTCGACCCAAGTCGAGGACGGGAGACACATGCTGGGTTCGACTGTAAGAGGCCAAAACGGGGAGCGGTGGCAATGCAAGTCCAACAGGTTTCGTATGCGTGTGTGGACCCGGGCTGTTAGGTAAGACGTTGTTGCATCGTGTAGGTATAAGCCGTGCATTCTCAAGTTGTATCGGGTTGCCACTTTAGGGGAGTGATACACCCCACTGTGGGGCCAGCACAGGTATCTACGAGTAGGGAGCCGATCGAAAGTGGGTAGTGGGGTACACCTAGTGGAGATAGGGGCAGACGGCACCTATGTAGTCAGCTAGGGGTACGTAAGGCTATTTATAAAGTTTCTGTGTGAAGCAAGTGTGATCAAACAATAGGGTGACTGGTGTGGTGCAGTGTAGTAATGTGCGGTGCAGTGTAGTAATCGTTCGTTAGTAATTAGGTGTGCCTTTACCGTTATCTTTAACGTTATCTTAAACGCTATCTTTATCTTCCTAAGAGTTCATAGACATTTACTTGTCTTCCAGCTTATGCCTTAGTCTAGTTATTTTGATAATAGTATTGTTAGAATTATCATACTCGCTAGACTTTATGTCTGACCCCCTCTATTTCTATCCTTTTTCCCCCTCCAGGTCCTCAGGTTGGGCCCAGCTCAAGTGGAGTTTGATTGAATTGCTTCATCTCTCTTTGGAATGCTTGGACCGTTGAAGTAAAGTCCAGCTTGTTATCTTTTTATTGGCTATTTATGTAATGGGATTATGTATTTTGCTTTTATGAAGATGGATATTGCACATGGTTATGATCTATGGTTTTATGATGTAACAAACATGTTTAATTTCCGCTGCAATAAAATGAAGTTTTAGATTTCCAAGTACTATTTACTATCCGTCTTGTTGTAATTTTTCTGTTCTATATTCACTTATAACCTCCATGGAAGTTAATGCATTCCCTTCGTGAGTGACATTAATGGACATGGGATGTTACACGTGGTATCAGAGCTTAAGGTTACCAGAACAGATAAAAATACTTTAGAAAAATAGTTATTTTTGGAAGAAGTGTTTTCAAAAACATGTTTTAATGAGAAATTTAAAGAGAAAAGTTTTTAAGAAAAAAAAAACATAATCCCCAATAGCCACATATCTTTATCTTTCGAATTCTCCATTTTGAATCTTTCCTTTTTCGTTTCAGCATGGCTGAAGATCTTAACGTACCTGACGGGGTAGCGATACCAGGATGGTATAGGAGGTTGTTAGAGGCTAGGGCCGCTGCTGGTCCAGCCAATGTTCCTCCACCACCAGTTGCACCCGTCCCTCCTCCTCCTCCTCGCGTAGATACTTTTGCAAAGACGTGCAAGGAATTCAAGGCTATGGGTGGAAAACCATTTCAAGGGTCAGAAACGTTTGTGGAAGCTAGAGATTGGCTTAAGGGGGTAGAAGAATTGCTAGAAATCTTTGAAGTAGAAGAAGGGAGGAGAGTCCGTTTAGCAGCTTGGTTGATGAAGGGAGCGACCTCGTTTTGGTGGGAGGTCACTAATGGGGAGCGTCCTGTTGACTCTTGGGCGGATTTCAGACGTAGGTTCGAGGCGAAGTTTCTCTCAAGGGCGGAAGAAAATCTATATAAGGAAAGGTTCTTGACATTGAAGCAAGGAAGCTCATCAGTGAAAGAATATGTCAATAAATTTAATCAGTTAGCAAGATTTGGCTTGGACTTAGTAAACACGCCGGAGAAGAAGGCTCTAAGGTTCGTGAATGGCTTGAATGAACCATTGCAAGGGTTGACTATGACCCACATCCCGATGGGGGCCACCTTTGAGAAGTTATTAGAAATGGCGCTCATGCATGAGGAGAAAAGCGCTAAAGCTGATAAGGCACCCGAGAAGAAGGGGGATCAGAAAAAACCACAACAACAAAACAAGAAGGGTGGAAAAGACAATAATGGCAAAGGAAAGAAGAAGTGCTTTAACTGTGGAACCCCAGGTCATCTCAGCAAGGATTGCCGAAAGAAAAAGAAGTAAGGTTGTTTTCATTGTGGCGATGCGGGACATTTAGTGAAGGACTGCCCAAAGAAGGGGCAGAGGGCAGGAGCTACCTCGGGAGGACAGGTGCAGGCTCTTATGGCACCAGGGAAGGCTAGGGGACAAGTTCAGGCTCTCGCGGTCCCCCCGCTACAAGAACGAGGTAGAACCATTTCTGTTGAAAGCTTAGTTTTTCTGTTTGATCATCCTGTCCGTACCTTATTTGATTCGGGCGCATCACATTCGTTTATCTCTACATCATTAGTTGAATCACTGCACTTAAACACCAGTTTAGTAGAGGATCCCTTAGTTGTTTCGAATCCAATAGGGGGCTCAGCTTATTTGTCCATGATGTGTTTGGATTTGAAAATTTCCATACTTAACGTTGAATTTAGATGTGATGCTTATGTGTTGGGCTTCACGGGCTATGGGCTAATTTTAGGAATGGATTGGTTATCCAGAAATGGGGCCATTCTTGATTGTGAAAGGAGAGTAGTTAGGCTCGTGACTCGCCTTGGCAACACTCTCGAAATCTTCTATAATCCCATAAATTCGGTTATGCTAAGTTATCTAGAATCGCTTGACGCGTCTGAGGAAAATCTACGATCTGTTAGAATGGTCCGAGAATATTCGGATGTGTTTGAGGAGGTGAAGAGCTTGCCTCCGAAGCGGGAGATAGATTTTCGAATATATCTTGTGGATAATACGAAACCAGTATCTTTGCCAGTACGCCACATGGCTCCACGTGAAAGGAGGGAACTCGATAAGCAAGTGAAGGAGTTGCTTGAGAAGGGGTTCGTAAGACGAAGTATATCGGAGTGGGGTGCTCCAGTAGTATTTGCCACGAAGGCGGATGGGTCCCTTAGACTATGTGTGGACTATAGAGAACTTAATAAACTTACTAAGAAGAACAGACACCCACTGCCGAGGATTGACGATCTCTTCGATCAGTTAGTTGGCGCCTCAGTGTTTTCACAGTTGGACTTAGCCACTGGTTTCCATCAGTTGAGAGTGGCTGAGGATAGCATTGACAAGACTGCCTTTAGGACTCAGGACGGTTTCTATGAATGGCTAGTGATGCCCTTCGGTTTGACAAATGCCCCCGCATACTCTGTTGATCTGATGAGTAGGGTGTTTAGGGAGTACCTTAACAAATTTGTGATAGTCTTTGTAGATGACATCTTGATCTTTTATTAGGATGAAGAAGAGAATGCCCTACATCTTAGGGAAGTATTGGAGACCCTACGAGCGCACAGCCTTAAGGCTAAATTTTCTAAGTGTCACTTCTGGAGGAAGGAAGTACGGTTCTTAGGACACGTGGTTTCCAAAGAAGGGATAGCTATGGATCCCGCGAAGATGGTGGCCATCCAAGATTGGAAGGTCCCTAAAAATGCCACCGAAGTAAGAAGTTTCTTGGGGTTGGCTGGCTACTATAGGAAGTTTATCAAAGACTTCGCAAAGATATCAGCTCTATTGACACACTTGACGAAGAAGAACCTAGTTTTCACATGGTACGTAGATTGTGATGATGCGTTCCAACGTTTGAAGAGAGCTTTGACTTCAGCCCTAGTCTTAGTATTGCCAGACGGGAGTAAGCCATTTACCGTTTATAGTGACGCTTGTGGGACAGGATTAGGCGCAGTCTTAATGCAAGAGGGCAGGGTAATAGCCTATGGTGGAAGGCAGTTGAAAGCGCATGAAAAGAATTACCCCACGCATGACCTAGAGTTGGCCGCTATTGTTTTCGCGCTTAAGTCTTGGCGTCATTATCTTCTTGGCGAGAAATTCGAATTATTCACTGACCACAAGTCTTTAAAATACCTATTCTCTCAAAAGGACTTGAACTTAAGGCAGCAAAGGTGGATGGAGTTCTTAGCGTCCTACGACTTCGAAATAGCCTATACCCCTGGCAAGGGTAACGTGGTGGCAGACGCCTTAAATAGATAAAGATTATCCTTAAGTCCTTTGTTTGTTGAGCGGCGAAGTTTAGAATTCATTTCGATGTTTGACTTTAGACCTTCCGTTGACTTTGTACCCGGTTTGCTAGCATCCTTGGTGGTCAGACCTACGCTTTTGGGACGGATTGGCGAGGCACAGCGAGACGACCCGCAGTTGGTTGAGTTAGTAGAAAAACTCAAAGGAGGGGAGTCATCAAGCTATCTCTGTAGGTATACCCTAGACAATAAGGGTTGGTTACGTAGGGACGGTAGACTTTGTGTACCAAAAGACGATGACCTAAGGAAGACTATTCTTGACGAAGCACATCATTCGAAGATGACCATTCATCCCGGCGGGGACAAGATGTACAAAGACATGAAAAGAGTTTACTTTTGGGCCGGCATGAGGAAAGATGTGGCCGAGTATGTCGCTAGATGCTTGGTGTGCTAACAAGTAAAAGCGGAGCAAAAGAAACCCGGTGGGTTGCTTCACCCATTGGAGGTTCCACTATGGAAGTGGGAAAGTGTCTCGATGGATTTTGTGGATGGGTTACCGCGATCAAGGAAGGGTCATACGGGAATTTGGGTTATAGTAGATAGACTTACTAAAAGCGCCGATTTCATTCCCGTAAAGAGTAAGAGGACTGCTCCATGGTTAGCCTCCGTATACGTTCGAGAAATAGTTCGTTTGCACGGTGTTCCTTCTAGCATTGTGAGCGACCGCGATCCTATTTTCACTAGCGAATTTTGGAGAAGCTTACAAGAGGCGGTAGGGACTCAGTTATGGTTGGACATTGCATATCATCCTCAGACGAACGACCAGACTGAGAGGGTGAATCGCATTCTAGAGGATCTGTTGAGGCTATGTATCCTAGACTTTGGGGGTACGTGGGAAGAGCATCTTCCATTGGTGGAGTTCGCATATAATAACAGCTTTCAGTCCAGCATTGGTATGGCACCATTTGAAGCTCTTTATGGACGAACTTGTCATTCACCTACATGTTGGTGGGAATCTACGGATAAGATCTTACTTGGGCCCGATATGATTAGGGAGACTTCGGAGAAGATCGACTTGATTCGAAGGAGGATGAAAGCAGCACAGGATAGGCAGAAATCTTATGCGGATAAGAGGAGGACAGATCTCGAGTTTGAAGTTGGGGACATGGTCTTTGTCAAAGTGTCTCCATTACGGAACGTTTTTCGCTTTGGGTCCGTTGGGAAATTAGCACCAAGGTTTGTAGGGCCGTTTCCTATTAAGGAGAAAATTGGATAGATGGCGTATAGAGTGGAGTTGCCCAAGAGACTTAGTGGTGTACACGACGTATTCCATGTGTCACATTTGAGGAAGTGCTTGCACGAGACCGCAAAAGTGGTAGAGCCGAGTTTTCTTAGAGAGGTGGAGATAGAGCGTGATGCGACAATTCGACGAGCTCCTACGCGCATTCTTGGGTCGGAGATCAAGAGGTTGAGGAATCGAGAGGTCAGACTAGTCAAAATGCAATGGGGAGATGATGAGAGCAACGGTACTTGGGAGAAAGAAGAGAAGATGCGTTCACAATACCCTTTTCTTTTTGAGGGTATGTCTTTTAATTTCTCCTTTATCGCTTAGCTTGTACTTATCTTATCTTTAGTATATCCTCTCGCTAGTATCTTTGACCTTTAATTAGGATAATCCTATGGTTGAAACATGTGTTTGAGACATGTTATGTATGGTGGATGCAAAGTGGATGCAAGCATTTGCTAGTGGTTGCTCGTGGATGCATATACACACACTATTAGGCACCAGATCGGCTCAGTCACTTCATATTGCATATTGCATATATATGGATGTATTTAGTAAAATGGATGTATAATGGTTGTATTATCATATAGTTGCTGCATTCGGGTGGATGGTTGTGCACGCATATATAATTAATATGTATCATTAGGAATCTTTTGCATACATATTGGACGCATGGCACTATTATGAATTGCACTAAGGAGGTCGACTGAATCAGTAGACCGCCTAATTTTGCATTAGATATGGACATATACACACTGTGCATATAAAGATTAAAGCATTAGAAGTCTTTTAAGGACAATGGATGCTGGTGTTTGATGGTTGAGTAGATGGACGATTAGATGGTAGGATATACATTCTTCTTGACTTGGAGATTTCGGGGACGAAATCCTTCAAGGAGGGGAGAATGTAACACCCCGTAATTTTATAACATTAAAATTCACAAATTAAAGTAGACTTAATTTTTAGAAAAGAATTAAGTGAAATGGGTTGCGCAGAGAAATATGTATTGATATATACATATATATAAAAATTAAAAAAATAAATATGCGAAAAAGTTCAAAACAGCGAATTGGGAGGGGGAATAACCGAACCGGACGATTTTTGAGGTCGACCCGAGCTTCGCTGGGTCGACTAGGGGTTAATCCAGGGTGTTTGGCTGTCAACCCGTGGGCTGATTCGCTCAAATGCAGATTTTGCATTTGATTGGTTCTCATGGTTCAGGGTTAATCTAATGGTCCTAAATAACTTCCTACACCTATAAATACATCCTAATGCTAACCCTAAACCTAATTAAAATAGAATAGTTACCGTCATACCATCGCCATGGAAATCAATGGAGCCGCCGCCAACTAAGAAAGAAAAAAAGCAAATTCAATTCTAATTATCTCAACCCTAAAGCAAAGCAAAACTCTCTCTTTTCTTCTCTAAATTGTGAGTATGATGATCTAACAAGATTATTATCATTTTAATTAGGTTGAGTTATGAATGGATTATGAGTAGATGATGTGAATTATCATATATGTTGTTGTAAACCCCTTTTGCTATCATGTATATTGTAAATCCAATGTTATGTGATGATGATATCTTATATGTTGTAAATCATGTTATGATGATGTTATGTATGTTGAAAGTTTCTATGCTAAGTTGTGATGAATCATACATGTTAAAAAGTCCATGATGTTACCATCTATGCTAGTTAGTTCATATTAATTAAATCATCATGTTTGGGTTATGTTGATCTATATGACAAGTCACATATGCAAGTTAGATTGATTAGAAAAGTTACGAACATATACCAAGACATCTATTATGACATCTAGAATTATGCTATGACATATGTGATATCCTATGCTAGTTCACACCATCATTATGTTGCCTAAAAACCCCATATGCAAGTTTATGTATAGATTTGGGCTATGATCATATCATATAAATTGAGACATTTAACAAGTTGACACCTTTTGATCCTTAACATGTGTAGTTTATGCAAGTTTCACCCCTATTATGATTAGATTTATATTAATTGTCTATATGTTGTGATAATTTATCTTTGTGCTAGGTGTTAGACTATACAAGTCTAGCCTATATTATGCGTTGAATAAGCGAACGTATAAACGTGGGGTAGGGGTAATATTAAGGATTTAATATTAAAAAGTTGGGGTGCAATTGATATGATTTTGCATGCCATAAGTGGATGGCCATAATTGAGTCAATTATGGACATCATTAAAAGTTGACTTAATTAATAATTTGAATAGGGAATTATTAAAACTGGGGTAAAAGATTTTAAGTGTTAATCAATGCTTAGGACACGAGGTTGGACTCGTTTGTGACGTAAACCTGCCCGGACCCGCCCGACAAATCCAGTGGTCACAAATATCAGCCCAATGTGAGAGGTCCTAGGCCTAAACTAAAGCATAACGGTTGTAAAGATACGAGGTTAGACTCTTTTATGGTGTAAGACTGCCCGGACCCGCCCGACAAATCTAGCTGCCATAAATGCCAGTCTAATGTGAGAGGTCTTTATGAGGTTATGGCCTGAATGAACTAAGAAATAATTAACCAGATAAACATGTAAGGTGGGACATGGGGGTTAAGTAGGTGCCTTGGGTGGCATGAGAAATCTAGGGGGTGCCCTTAGTGGCATGTGAAATACGATTAGTAAGACTTAACCAAACACACATGTAAATGAACATGACTAAGAGGGTTAGTGGATATACTAGTGACAAGCTTAGGTGGGTAGCTTGTGGGGGCCCATTTCGACCAGTATCCCAAACGTATCTTTGTGGGCTCGACCCAAGTCGAGGATGGGACACGCATGTTGGGTTCGACTGTAAGAGGCCAAAACGGGGAGCGGTGGCAATGCAAGTCCAACGGGTTTCGTATGCGTGTGTGGACCCGGGCTGGTAGGTAAGACGTTGTTGCATCGTGTAGGTATAAGCCGTGCATTCTCAAGCTGTATCGGGTTGCCACTTTAGGGGAGAGATACACCCCACTGTGGGGCCAGCACGGGTATCTACGAGTAGGGAGCCGATCGAAAGTGGGTAGTGGGGTACACCTAGTGGAGATAGGGGCAGACGGCACCTATGTAGTCAGCTAGGGGTACGTAAGACTATTTATAAAGTTTCTGTGTGAAGCAAGTGGGATCAAACAATAGGGTGACTGGTGTGGTGCAGTGTAGTAATGTGCGGTGCAGTGTAGTAATCATTCGTTAGTAATTAGGTATGCCTTTACCGTTATTTTAAACGTTATCTTTATCTTCCTAAGAGTTCATAGACATTTACTTGTCTTCCAGCTTATGCCTTAGTCTAGTTATTTTGATAATAGTATTGTTAGAATTATCATACTCGCCAGACTTTATGTCTGACCCCCTTTATTTCTATCCTTTTTCCCCCTCCAGGTCCTCAGGTTGGGCCCAGCTCTAGTGGAGTTTGATTGAATTGCTTCATCTCTCTTTGGAAAGCTTGGACCGTTGAAGTAAAGTCCAGCTTGTTATCTTTTTAATGGCTATTTATGTAATGGGATTATGCATTTTGTTTTTATGAAGATGGATATTGCACTTGGTTATGATCTATGGTTTTATGATGTAACAAACATGTTTAATTTCCGCTGCAATAAAATGAAGTTTTGGATTTCCAAGTACTATTTACTATCTGTCTTGTTGTAATTTTTCTGTTTTATATTCACTTATAACCTCCATGGAAGTTAATGCATTCCCTTCGTGAGTGACATTAATTGACGTGGGGTGTTACATCCACTCAACTGAATCTAGGGCATTTCTTACCCCATCTCCATTGAGTTACACCACAGAGCCAATGTTGTTATTAAACCATTGCTTTGATACCAACTATAGCAACCCGAAAAATTCGACTCTCGAATTTAGACACTAATACAACCTGTATCCAAATTCAAGTATCGAAAACCCAGAAAGCTAATAAAAAGATATAAAAGGGTGAGATAAGAAAAAAAGAAATATTAGAATAGAAGAAACAAGGAGAAGAAACAACACAGAATCAGAGTCTTACAACGCAGCGGAACAAAATATAATATAGAAATAAAACTTTATTGAGAGCTTGAAATAATACTTACAATCACCAGAGTATATCTATACATCTGGACAGTCATAATAATCTGTCCTCATATACAACACACAGCGGAATAATACTAGATATCATACGTCTAGACATCTCCAGCTCGTCTCTAGACCTCATAACATCTTATAACATAAAACTGTATAATCCGGTCTAACCCAAACATTACAAACGCCGGATCAGTCTGGTGAACCAGAGTGAGAAAAAATCCCTAAGTTTATGGGTAACATCTTACTTGATTTTAAGTTAAAATATTTTCAAAAAAAGGATAATCGTAAGACCAAATCCACACATAAATAAGGATGGTTTTTACCTTACGATAACCTAAACCATTTTCAAAATCATGTCTTTTCTGATATTATAATAATGTATAAATATAAGAAAATAACAATCTAGCAGAACGCTTGCAACTCACGCTCTACATATATAGTATACAATCAAAACCGCAGGCTCTTATTGGAGAATGGATTTCCATGGTAAGGTATGAGCAACCACCTTTCTTGCAATGTACCTCCGGAGATGAATACATTGGGGTTCGACAAGAACATCTTGCAACTCAGGCTATACATGATCGGCCCCTTATTTCACTTGAAAGTACCGAATATGTCATCACCATGGTTGGGGGTCAGCCAACCGAACCGATAACATTCATACAAAAATAAAAAGGGACAACCGAAGGCATTTAATTTCTCAAAATTAGGTAATGAAATACCCTAATGGGTGCGACCCACATAGCCATGCGACCTACACGATTTATACCATTTCCCGGTTGATGAGGCTTGAGGGTAGAATTTACCTTGTAGAACATCTCATCGCCATTCACTTTGAATGTCACATTGTTAGTTCCATCAAATCACCAACTTATGTCCAAAAAAAATACTCTGGTCATCAAGCTAGAGAATTGTCATTCCCTGCCACTAACAGAAATACGTTTGTAAAAATCAGCGTACGTGATTCTTAAAAGATATTTTGTCAGACATTCGTCCATAAAAGTCATCCAGGAACAGGATGAACCGAAGGCACTCTCCTACCACATCCAAGGATTTACCCTATAGATAAGTAGTGAGTAGTCCTTGTAATCCGTAGATTTCAATCACGACAGAATCATTGTTAACTCTAGGGTTCAGCCAGAGATATTTAACAATAGTTCTTCCGCTCATGAAGATTTACAGTCTTCAGTTGCTTCATCTCGATTAGCATCTTTCACGTATTCATATTTATTGGTTGGAATGGTTTTCGAATATAAATCCAATCCCGGTCTTTCCATACCAGTAATCGTATAGACCAGATTTGACAGTTATTTAACTACGAAATAAACAAACATTCATGCATAAAAATAAAATGAATTCACTGATTCAATAACCAGTATCATTTAGCCTCTTTAATTATCTCGTCGTTAATTAAACTTCTATATCATCCAATATTTGAAAAAAAAACATTTCACTTTTCTTATTTAATATATAAAAATATTTGATTATCATTTCACTTCTATTCTGTTAGCTCCTCACTATAAATTGGTAAGTGGATAAATCTCTAAGTATACTACTCCGAAGGTCGAAACCAACATCAAATTGACACCTCGAAAGTTACTCAACTCAACCAACATAAAACAAGTTCCACTTTCTTAGAAAAACACATCAATATTCCTTTTTACCATTTAAAATGATTATATTTCGTTATAATCCCACAAATCATTTTCTCTTTTAGTTAAATATCATTTCATAAAATTAATTATAATTTAACTCAACCTTTATAAATAAATTTTTCTGATTCCATTTACAAAACCATTTATCCTTCCATTTACAAAATCATCAACATTTTATTTATAAAATCCTTGATCTACCATTTATATAGTCTATAACCATTTATCAATATTTAACTCAGTTTGACAAATTTCCTTATTTATATAAAACAATTCCACAACTTTTTTCCATATAACTCAATTTATATAAATTTTCGTTTATAACTCTTTTTGGCAATCTTGCCCTAAAATTCCATTTATTAAACATTCGTCTCATTTCCCCAATTTACCCAAAAATATTCATATTTTATTTCCAATTTCATTTATTTACTAATCTCATTCTCGTAAACCCATTTTATCACTTCCTGTATTCATAAACAACATTGCGAAAACGTTCATTAATTAGGCTTTTAATCACTTTTAAAATCAATTCCCATACACTTTTAATTCCAATAGTCCATATCCACATTTTAAAATCCTTTAAACTTATTAAAAATCTATTTTAGTTTCCTTTTAATAAACTTCATCTCTTCTTTTAGATCTACGACTTAAATCGACTTCCTAGCTTGTCTAACCATTTCACTTAAATTTGGGATTTCTATTTCGATTTCCATTTCATATTCCATACTTATACTCTTCTAGTCATTTCATGAACTATTTAAAGTTTGTAACTTTATTAATTTATTTCAATAACTGAAATCACCTTCGAGTAGCAAATAAACTTGGGTTTTAACACTTCGTCTAATCTTGGATTTTATAAATCCAATTCAATAGAATTCTAGTAAGTATTCCCTTCAAGTTTCAATTTAAACTTAAATTATTTTGTATTAATATCAAATCGCTTAAGATTTCTTTAAAAAATAAATAGGGCCTTATGGTTTTGCCAGCCATCATTAGTTTAACTTTTAATTCATCACTTTGATTATTATTATATAATAATCAATTTCAACATTTTTAGGATAAAAATGGTTTACTTTATCATTAACATCTTCCATTAAATTAACTTATAATAATAAACTTAATAATCAAACTCCGTTAAATCTATTAACTTGTCAAATCCCACTTAGTCCTTCTATTTAAATTAATTAGTTAATAATGTAACTAATTTAAATAATCTCATTTACTTTGACTATTATTAAATAGTAGATATAAAATTCATTTCAACCATTAATAAAAATGGTTTACTTCATCATTAACCACCCCTTATTAATTTAATAAATTAATTAAATAATTAATTCAATTAACATAGTTGACTTGATCAACTTTAGACATGATTAACTGATTAATTATTTCCAATCAGTCTCTTTAATTTAAATTAATCAATAATATATAATTAATTTAAATGATCTCATTTACTCTGATTATTAAAAAATAATAATCAATTCAATATAATCCCCTTTTAACTGTTTTAAAAAAAAATCAATTCCAGTTATCTATCATTAGGTAAATTTCTACACATCCGCTCATAAAACATAAGATTTTGCTTTATAAAAATCATTTTATAATCACTTATAAAATTACCTAAATATTTTTTTATTTTAAAGCCAAACATCATATTTAAATTTATATAAAATTTTGAAAACAATTCAGTATCAATTTAAAAATCAATTCCACTAATCTTTTATTATACGTCGATGGTACTTAAAGAGGCAATGTAACTTAAGTACCCAACCCGTGAAATATAACTTAATTTCACATCAAATCAATTATAACAAATCATATTGATAAACTTTATAAATATCAGTGTGGAATTTCCTGCATCACATATTCAATATTCAACATACAATATAATATCATGAATAATCAACGATCAATTAACACAATACAAGCATCCAATTCAATTTAAATACGTTTATATTATTATAAACGTAACCAACAAGGTAAGTTACCTCAATTGGAAATAATCATTAAAAATAATGATTTCATTTTATTTAAATTAAACAACGTTTAATTTAAACAATATAAAAATATCCAACAACAACTAAACTATCATCCATCAGTCAATAAATAGCAAACATAGTACATAGATATTGAAACCCAACTTATAAAAATTATAAGTGGGACAAATAAGTGAATTTAACTCACCTAGGGTTTTTCCTATTGGTAACATGCTTGTTTTTAATTAAATTAAACAGTCCTTTAATTTAATTAAAAATTTCTGTTGCATCGAATCCTGGTTAACCTTGTTCCATCTTGAAGCTCCCATCACTGCTCCAACGAAACCAGCTGCGCGCAGTTCTGACTATGAACATGCGAGATATTAAATTAAAACGATTATAAAATAATTAAATTTAAATTAAACTTTAATTTTTATTTAACCAGGCCTTACCCAAATCTAGTCAACTAGCGTCTACACATGAAAACCAAGACCCACGTTTAACAGTACTTCCCTAATTCATCCTAGCATCAACCCACCTTGAATTATTCCCATTTCTACGTTATTTTCTTCTTCTTTTTATCGGCCTGAGGACCGTGCTTCAAGCCCACACCAAAATGAAACCGCACGCAAAAATCACTGCCTGCGTCACCCCTTTTAACCCACGAAGCATAGTGCTTCTTCCCTTCCCATATCAGCCTCCTTCTTCCCCATATGTTGCTGCGCTCTTTTCATCCTCTCCCTTATTTATTTTTGAATCCACATGTAACTTCTTTCCCCAGCTCATGTTTTCAAACCTACTGCAAATCATTCAAGCCATGCCCGAACTTCAACGCCTCCTCTCTTCCCGATATCTCCACGAGCTTCATTCCTACGTCCAGTTTGACGAGTACAGCTCTACCAGTCTTCACCCAGTCCACGGCAGCCCCATCAAAGAACCAACTCCTCACACTTCTCACACAACAATGCCGCCTCTGGCGATGCCACCGACGTTGACCAAACCCCTGAGCACCACTAGCGTACTCTTTCCCATGTACAAAATAGCACCGCGCAGACACTTCTCACCACCACCACCATTGCTCTGGCTTGAGCATCAACAGAAAGTCTCCCCTCCAGTATGTGCTCATTCTTTTCAGACCCTTCATATTGTTTTTTAATTATTGGGTTCATATATATTCAATAGAGAGGAAATGGCAATAATTTACTCAATACAGAGGAAAGAAAAAGAAGCGAACTCATTAGCTGGAAACGAATGAAGGAGCACGGTTTATATAGGAAGAAGAAACCGTGATGGTCAAGTTTTCGTGGGGAGCACGGTAAAAATTTGGCTGCCAAAGAAAATACAATGAGTTGTTTATTTTACTTTGTCTCCACGGTTTTCTCATAGCTGCGAAAATATAGGGGGATTAGGTCTGCGTAGGTTGTTGGAAAAAAGTAGAAGCAGGTGTATGTTTTGCTTTAGGTTAAAAGTAGGGTAAGTTGTGTGCTTTCACTTGCGCAAGTGGGTTTAGATAGGCTAGGTTTTGCATGATTTTACATTTCATTAGCTAGATGAGTAGAGATTGTAGGGTAGACAGTTGTGCGTTCTTTCCCTTTCCAAATAGTTGTGTAGCGAGATTGATGGAAACAGGTACTTGTTGTTAGAGTAGAATAGGCTCACTTTTAGATTGAGGTTGTACATGTTGTGGGTAGGTTGCAACATACTTAAGGATTAAGTATGAATATTTATTATTTTCAGTTATTACGGTTAGTTAAATTTTCAACCGCTATTTTACATTGCCTGTTAAATACACACACCGTCATATACCAACTCCAAACACAACAAAAATAAACACACTATTACGTCTTGACGTTAGGAACTCAAGAAATTTATTTCGTTGAATTCCGACTCTGTTTGCACACCATCATTATTTTAATTTCAATTTATTTATCGGTTCGCGTTTAAATTTCATCTACCGACAAAATAGCTCCGATTGATCCTAAACTAAAAATCTAGCAATAACCAGCGATCCATATTCCAATAAAATTTGTTTCGTTGAACGAAGGTGGTTTGGAAAATAGATATTTTTAACGCTTATGTCATATAGATATAATAATATAAATTAAATCCAAAACAATTTAATTAAATAAAAATAAATCATTATTATAGAATATATCCAAATAAAATAATGTATCACTTCTGATTCAATAAATATGGATTTTCAATTCAACATTAATATTTCCGAGTTAAACGACGTCCAAATATATAGAAGTTCCTTTTACATAAATTAAATAAACATTAAATTTTATTAAGGAATTCCATAGCGACTAATTTAAAATTTGAATTGGATATAACTTACAATATATAAGTTGAAATCTCAGTTTTTCTCTTCCATTAGAAAATTATAAATAATCATATTCAAACGTTTCTTATTTCATAGAATTACGACTTAAAATGGATTCTGTAAATTCCATTGAAGTTCAAAGCCCAGTATTACGAATTGTCGCGACGTTTCGACTTCGTTTCATATTAAATATGAATTTAACCATTCATTTGTCATTTAGTTAACGAATTCAACATTAAAATCTAATAATACTCCAAATAAAATATTTAAAAATAAATAACTATTCGAATTCAAAGGACCGAAAATTCCGGGTCGTTACACTTATTAAAAGAAACCCATCACATACCTACTTTTCCAAACAACATGCTGACACAGTGTTGGCTCAACAGGTTAGAGATCGGACAACTCCAACGGCAGATCTAATATATCTTGCTTATGCATAGCTTCCGGAGCAACTAGGTAGAGACGCGAGATTCTTTTTGAAGGTACAACCAAACAGCAAAAAGGAGACTCCACGGTGATAAGAAGACTTCTATAAAAACAAGTCGACCCAAGTCATTCAAACAGTCATCCTCAAACACAAACCAAAATCAAAGAAGCCCAACAAAAACCTTCCAACCACACCACCTGACGATGGTCAGACTTCAACGGACATAAATTCACTAGGTAATGCATGCTCAAAATCACCTGGATACCTGACAAAGCACATTATAGGTGCTTGTTGAAGGTAAGTCGCGAAACTCAAGAAATAGAGGCTTAAATCTGAAGAAAAAAGTAGAACAACATGGACACCGCATGAATCAGGGAAAGGGTAGAGATAGAAAGTGGCGGTGGAAGAAAGTGTGGGCGAAAGAAATTCGGAAACAGTCGTATGGTGGAAAAGGGGCCAGATCTAAATTTAGATCTAAAAATTAAATCTCGATAAAAAATTACGATGATGAAAACATAGCTAGAGCAGAGAAGGGTTGATAGTTGATGATTTGAGAGGAGCGTTTGGATTAAGGAATGATTTCGTGAGAGAGTGTAGAAAGGAAGATCGAGGAAGATAAAGTTATGTCGCCGTTAACAATCTGTTATCGAGAAAACCCTTCCATCGTGCGCGCCATCTTTTTTTGATTTGTATGCTACTAATATTTATTTATGAATATACTTCATGTGCTTACAATTTTGTGTTTCGATCAGGTTTACATATTGCAATACAAATTTGATGAATAAGACAAGTTTCATTACAATAACTAATAAGCAAACGGTAATATATTCATCTTGACGTATATCAAGGTTTTCATTACAACAATACATAAAAGAAGATTGTAATTTGTAGTTCATGTCCTTGGCATTTTTTATAACAACAGATGTGTTGGAGAATGGAATTTTGATGACAATAACCATGTTTCAATTATCAACATTATTGACTATAAAATATATACAAACATCATTACCCGGAATATATATATATATATATATATATATATATATATAGGAATTATATGTAGGAGATATAGAAGACTGTACAGTTTTTAGAGATTTAAGATATCAAGGAATTCAGGACTCATAAGTATCAAGATATAAAGATTTTAAGAGCTCAAGATTATCAAAGTACTAGAGTCTAGTTTATATGTAAAACTCCAGTTAGCAATTTCAATTTTGTTTCCAAAATTTGTTTTCAAATTTATTTCAAATTTATTTTCAAACTCCTTTTCTAAATGATTTCAAATTATTAAGTTTTTACTTATGATTTCAAATATACATATACGTTCATACTTTATAAAGTTTTATAATATATATATGTTTATAATATATGTTTTATAGTCTTATGTCAAATAATTGTTGTATATAACAATTCTATGATTTTTGTTTGATGATAACAAACATATATATATATTATTATAAATGTGTTTGTAGTTGTACTATTATACTATATAACAGACATAATATAATGTTTATATCAAAATAAAATACTACTGCATAAGAATTTGTATATTTAAACAATATTTTATTAAAATATAATATTTTATTTCTATATTTGAATAGTATATATTTCATAACTCCACTATTTGTACATCTCAGTAATACAATAAATTTCAATGTAAATTTTATTTGTTACATTACTCCTCACTAGAACACTCAGTCACTCAAGTTACATTTCATTTACACAATTGTATACACATACATTTCACTCTATCACTACTTTACATTCACATATATATATATATATGCATTGACACACTGACACAGTCTTGTCTTCTGTCAACTTCACAGTCAGTCCAGTCTTCTGCTTACCTGTCACAGGAACACACATAGAGTAAACTGGAACAAAAATATTTTTATATTCTAGCAGATATAATTTTTATTTTAAAATTTTATTTGCCTTAGAATTTTGGTGTGTTTCTCATCATTTTTCATGACTTGATATGATTTATATGGACATCCATCTATATCTAGACAGCTTGTGATATTCACAGTGATACACTGTAAATACCACAAGGTAGACAGTATTTCTAGTGCTCATTTTTTTTTTTGAAGATGGGTTTAATTTTATTTCTAGGCTTGTCAGCCTAAAAGGAAACATTGGCCCAAGGCCATGTTACAATGTTGCAACGTCGGTTTAGCTATCCGACAACTCAACGCTTTATATCACAAAAGTTACAGAATATTTAAGATAAAGTAAAACATTTCAGATCTACGCAATTCTTCTTCCAACAAGTTCATGGTGGTTGGAAAGCAAAAAAAACTCGTGCCTATACCTCGGTGCTAAACCTATGGAGGCAACAGATCCACGTCTCTCCTTCCTTTTGCTGAAGGTACCCTTCCTCTAGTAAGATTCTTGCTTTTCCTCAACATCGCCAGTTTCAAGTGTTGAATTGCTAATTTACTAATTAGTTCCACAATTTATTCTTTCTGCTGGAGCACTCAATTGTTCCTTTCCTTCCATATGCTCTTAACAGCAACTATAAGAGCGACATCATTCACTTCAGGCTCCTGACGCACGCTCTGCCGGACGACTTCGAGGTGATCCATAATCTCATTAATCTGAGTCTCTATGGTGTGGTAGTTGATGTATTTGTAGCAGTGTTCCCAAATTTTCTTCGAAAAGGGGCATTCAAAAAACAAATGACTATGATTTTCTAATGTGGCTTTACATAAATTGAATGTGTCTTCTGTGATGAGTCCCCATTTAAAAAGACGATCTTTGGTCGGTAATCTACCCAGTATAGCTTTATAGGCACAAGAGGCCATTTTGGGGTGTGGGTCTCGTTTCCTTTTGCAATTTCTCTTCTACAATGATTGGGTAGTACATTTCTTACACGTAGAATGGCCTTCCATGTCGAGGATGCAATATTATCGTCTTTCATGGTCCAGAAGTGTGATGACCCGAACTTCCCCGTTCTCCAAAGAGAAGAGAAAGAATGGATTATGAGAACACGACAAATCAGAACACAAACATAAGAACATTTCATTGCTTATTACAAAAATTTACATCAGAGTACAAGAATACGCAGAGTATGAATAAATATTATACATCAGAGAAATATCAGAGATTTAAATTACAATGCAGCGGAAAATAATACATAACACAACTGAAACAAATATACGTATACAAAACTTTCTGAATATCATTCCAGCTATAAATCAGGATCCCGTGAATATAAATCTGCAAAACCAAAACTACTAGCTGCCCGTGTGGAAAATAGGTGCACCCAGAGTTTAGGTTAAAACAATAAACTCTAGGCCAGTCATGTGACTGGTGTGAGAACTAAAACAGTTATTTAAAACTTTACATTAAAATAGAGTAAATCAAGGGACCACGACGTATAACACGAAACGGGTTTCCTTCCGAGAATACCAGTGCATAGAATAAACAACGCAATGCTTTTTGAAAAAATGAAGCTATTATAAGACTCAAGTCCCATAACACAATGCAACGCAAGCCGGAGGATAGAGTTTTACCTTATAATAGCCAAATTTGTTTGGTATGTTTAAAACAAATCATTTTGATACTATTATAGTGTAAAGTGTATGAAAACAATTTCAAATATAAATGTATGAACCATAGGCAGCATGTGTACCATCTATCATGTCGCCAATACTAGGCTCTGCAATCAAAACCAAAAAGTCATGTATTGGAAATTGGACTTCCGTCATAAACCAAGGCAAGGGGCCACCCCTACCGCTTCAAGACACTCTAGCCAATGTCTCAGGGCTACACACTCTGGATGCCCTAGGCAACATGCAGGGCTGGTCCACTCTAAGTTCATGGTGGATTCATAATCCCTGAACATGTGTTTCCCCACCCTATGGGGCGTCTATGAGGCAAATGACTTAACATCCATCGGCTCCGTAGAGACCGATATATCCGAGGCGCCTCCCTTACCATCATCCACATAAGTAAAACGTCTGGGCTTGCAAAAACCAAACACCACTCCTAGATAGAAGGAAACACACTACCCTCCCAGCTTTCCTCTCCCATTTCTGGTTCATACAGGGGTGTGAGGCTCGCGAATTAAAACTACACAAAGCTATGCTACATTAAAGCCGTGCTTTGATCATCAACTACAAGACTCTGCTTTTCAACAGAAGCCTTGATCATTTTCATCTCAGCATGCCACACAGGCAATTCACGCCGTGCGACTGATATCTATCGATATATAACATCTGAGCTCGTACGTCTCAGAGAACGGCGTTAAGCAAGAGAATAAGTTCTCTGCCGCGAAACAGATATATATTTAATAGATATCAATCAACACAGAATAAAATCCAATGTCAGACATACATCCATTTACAAGTTCGTTCTGGGTCCGAACGAAACCGGAGGCACCTTATTCCTCGTCCCGTATGTCCAATACAGGAGGGAGGTCCTCGCATATCCGGTCGATCTCCAAGTACGTCTGGACGATCGCCACTTATTACCTTGTTTTGGGTGTACCGCCCAATCAAGACATCAGTAATCATCCAAACGATGTGAAGACCTCCAGTCTTCAACGACTGTCTTCACCGTCGACATATAGTCGAATCAGTTATTCAGAATGGGTATAAACTCAACATTTCCGAATAACTCGCATATATAATAAACAAGTGCTATAAAAACACAACATACGCCTCCTTCCAATTCAGAATATTCTTTTACTCAAATATTCACATTCTTAGGGATATGTTCCCATTAATTTTATCAAAGATAAATTCTTTTCAATTTATTCTTTAATCTTCCTTTGAATATCAATTCAAACCATATTAAGGTTTTCCAAACTAGTCGGGATTAACGCACCTTTTCGAAGTAACCATTTATTTAATTTTCCAATCCCAACCTATTCATCCCATGGAGCAAAACTGGTATTACCCCATAACTAACACCACGGTGTTATCGGTAAACTTAACTACCATTTCCCGTTCAAATCTAATTAAAGATTTAACTATCGCTTGGAGCAAAACTGGTGATACTCCACTCTCGATCATTTTCCCAAATTCGATAAGTTAAATTATCAATTTACATTTCAATCTAATTAAAGATTCATTAAAACACCACTTAGTTTTAATATTTCCAAAAATCAATATTAATGATTATTTAATTTTGGAAACACATACATGCCGCATCGACAATCTACACCGTACTATTGATTTCTGCCTATATATTATATCTGAGCTCGTACGTCTCGGAGAAGGGTGTTAAGTAAGAGAATAAATTCTCCACCACCAAATAGATATATATATATATATATTTAGCAGAGATCAACCATACAGTTCGAAATACAATGACAGACATGTAATCCTGCCTTTAACTGGGTTAAAGGACTAATGTCCTTTATAACACAGTCCACGATAAACCCAAATCACATTCCATTAATTATGGAATCTTTACGCAAAAAAAAAATCAATATATAATCGATATCAATTTCCAAATCCGACTAATGATATAAGTGGAATAACGGCAAAGCCTTTTAAATTCCATATGTATTAACAGTCTTCCTCCACAGAAGCTCATTTAGATTATTATAAAATCGTATTCCATTCAATTCCAATTTAATATATTAAATTGGAAAACTTTACTTTGGGAAATTGCTGTTAAATCTTAATAAAAAGATTTATAAATTACAAATCCCATTTCATTGTAAATCGGGTTAAAGAACGAATGTCATTAAAAAACACAGTTCACAATAAACCAAATTCACATTCCATTTTCAGTTCAAATTAAATGTTAATTTATTGAAAATTCTTCTTTAAATCTTAATTAAAAGATTTGTTCTTTTCGCAAGGGGTTTAAGAACAGTGTTACTGAAGACCCCATCCCATCAGTCGCTAACCGTAAATTAGTAAGAGAACAATTCCTTGTGTATTATTCCCGAAGGCCAAAATCAACATCAGATCAATACCTAGGAAACCATTCAACTTAGCTAATCTCCAGTTAGTTTCTAATTTTCTTAACTTCATTGGGTTAAAGAACAAGTGTTATTTAAAAAACCGTTCACGATAAACCCAAAATCACATTTGATATCAAATACAAGGCTCTGAATAGAAAATATATCGGCTTATATTCAATATCAAAATTCTGAAACCAACAAATATTGATCGTTGCTTTTCTATGAACTAGAAAAGCGCGATTTATGAAATAATACTGCAAGCGCACAAATCGTGTAGTATGTAAGTCAAATCACAGGGAGGTAGATTAAAATCAAATTATTTATCTAATCTCTTGGGTGAGTTAGACGAAGTTTGGAAATTTGGTTGAAATAAAAACAACTTGAAATTGCAAAATTAGGAATATCGTTGAATCTAATCAAACGATTAATCACTAATGAAAATAGAATAGCAAAGACAACTTGAGCTCTATCAAATCTAATTGAATAGATGACACAAATTGCTTGGAAAATGAAATGCAAAACACAAATAAAATGCAGAAATTAAAATTGCAGAAAAAGAAGAACAACAAAAAGTAAAATTAGGATTGTCGTTGAAACTAATCAAACGACTAATCGCTAATAAAAAAATGTAAAATACAATTGGTGTTCTACCAAAACTAATTGTAAAAACAACACCAATTGCTAAGAAAAAGAAAAATGCTAGAAAATAAAAGAAGAAGAAGAACTTTTATTAATGGAGGTTAAGATAGAAAAATAGGATGGTGGCTACAATGATATTACAAGGTTTTTTATAGGAGATAACCAAACCCTAACCCTAATTACAAATGGGCCTAGCTATTTCAAGTAATTTTTAGGCCTTTTTGTCATTTGGAACAAGTTCTAGGCCTTTTCTCCTTTTCTCTTGCAAGCCTCCTTTAATTTGAGATGTGCATGGCCTTTTTATCAATCATTTTCTTGTCCAACAGCAACTAGATGTGAGATCTTCATCTACAATTCTTCAAAATGTAAATATATTGCAATCTGATCTCCATTTCTCTATTTTCTGGTTGCATGCGGGTTGGGTTGGAATATCTGTAAAAGTGACAAAACAATACCCAAGTAATATTTATTTATATACAAAAGATAAGATATAAGAGCATAAAATAAACACATTCTATGTTAATCAAATAAGCGCGCACTTATCTTTTACTCGTCCTCGAGTAAAACAAGAAATAAAAAAGTAAACTAGATAGGTCACACTTTCGTTGGAAACACGATTGCATTGAGCGTATGCAACAAGCCGTTAAACCTCTAGGTGTCCCTAGTTGGTCGAGTGGTGTCTCGTGAGAGTTTTCAGCGGATACTGCCCACAAAATCTAAATGTAGTATGCTATGACTCTAATGTAACTACATGAATGCGGAGGACTTATGCAATTGAAAACAAAAATTGAAAACACGACTTGTTTTAGGAAAATGGTACAACAAATTAAGTTAACAATTTCTAATCAGTTGATTGTGCTTTAGATACCTCAACTTGTCACAAATTTTCAATATAATTCAAGTTTTCAAATGTTAAATTCCAGTTTGACCAGTTAGTTCGGTTGATAACATAGTGCAGCCATGAAATAAATTCTTAGTTTGCTTGTCACAATTTGTGAAGTGGTATTCTAATTTCCTTGTGTATGGCTAGTCAAATCAATAAGGTCAAGAAGTGTTTGGGCATCATCGCTTATTATCCATCTCTATAAAAATTGAAATTTACGATTAATTACATACAACTAACTAAAAAGACTAAGGTATCCCACAACATACACTGCCTTGCGGACTGACGGAGAGTTGGGACAGAGCTTGGCGGATTGTGCAGATCACCGACGCTAACTTTGTCAACAACATGTCGGTAATCCTTAGGTGTCTACTCTCATATAATGTGACCAAGATATTCCGACGCTGACTTTGTCAACAACATGTCACACAGAGCTTGGCGGGTTTGCACACCAACGCTAGATATACAAGCAATGTTGGATACCCTTGGATTACTATTATTATTATTGAAAATATAAGCACAAAAGAGAGTTACACGAATTCAACTTAACACATCTTAGTTTTAAAGATTCGAAAATCCAATATAAGTATTTTAAGTCCTCCACTTATCTAAACAAAGACTACAATATAGAATAAACTTCATGGCCATCACCTAAGAATCACCCTACGTACCGGTTATACTATTATCCCTCAAAATTCAACTTTTCATTATATTTCATATTCGATCTTAGCTAAGAGAAAAAATATTATCAATTGACTAACAATCCTTAACTTATTTTGTTGTATCAAACTAAAATGAGTCATGTTTCAAATCTCTTATATTCGTTGGAAAGCTCTTTTCGATACGAACCCAATGGTTCTAGTTTTAGGAGAATCCGACGGTCGGATATCCCGTAATGTCCATTCGAAGTCAGTGGTCGAAATTCGCGAACTGCCGCGGCGCAACGCATTCTATTCAGGCTATTATATATATAATTTATATATTATATATATATTGTCCATTTCCATTTAAAACTTATTTTATAAATCGTTTTAAATTCGTTTCCAAAATGATTTCAACTTCATATTCAATTTCAAATCAAAACTGAATATTCCATATCATCGATATATAAATGATAATATTTTCAAAACACAAGATTTTGGAATCACTTCCATTTCAATATTCATTATAAAAATGAATAAAATCGATATAAATATAGTTCACGTTGAAATGGCGTTAATCTAATCAACACGGATTTATATATTTAAATATATTCGTGTCCATCCCAAACCAGACATCAAAATCAGATTTTGATCTTTTACTGAATATTATTTTAAAATGTTCATTATTTTAAAATAATCGTTTTTTTTAAAATATTCATTCTTTCTGAACTGGAATCAGACACAGTCAATTACCATATAATGTTATTTATATGGATTTCATACAACACATGTATAGAGCAACAATGATAAACAATCGACCATCATCCAGAGTGCATTACACAACTGCATAAGCGTTAAATATAAATAATTAACGCTTACAACAGGCTGTCAAACCATCGATTGATATACAACTAAATATTGGGATTAGTGTATGTCCAATGTCATCCCAATACCCTTGTAGGGTTTTCAAACAACAAACACTGATTATTATTCGTGCAGTTGGGCGATGTGTAAAATATATCGTCCTAATCCATATCAGTCAAATGGATGTGCATAAACAAATCGTCCGATTTGTTTATGAATATTTATTTTATTCATATACACGTTAAAAATCATATTTTCAACTATAAACTATTTATTTCAACACATGAATATTTTATTTATTCCATTCCACATCACAATCAATTTCTATAACACAATCAAATCAAACAAGTCGTTCATGGTCTGTGGACGATGGTGTCGGGTGCTGCTAAGCACCATCTACATCCTAGTATATATTTCAACTAGAAAATAAAATTAAAGTGAGAAGTTCTCACCTTTGGGATCCACTCCTCCATTTCATTTTTGAATAGCTTGGATTTGCCCGAAATTCAACGTAGTCTTCTCCACGCTGTTCATAACAACAATCACATTTTTAATATAATGTTTATATATTAAAAATCATATTTTTACATCGCTATATATATAATAAAAATCATATTTTATCGCTACTTCATATATATAAAAATCGAATTTTTATCGTTACTTCATATATATAAAAATCGAATTTTTAGCGCTTCTTCATATATATAAAAATCAAATTTTTATCGTTACTTCATATATATAAAAATCGAATTTTTATCGCTACTTCATATATATAAAAATCGAATTTTTATCGCCACTTCATATATATAAAAATCGAATTTTTATCGCTACTTCATAATACAAATCCTATCTTTATTCTCGCCTCGTATAAAATAAAGTTCATATTTTTATTTCACTTCATATAAAATAAAGTTCATATTTTTATATAATTAAAAATCGTAACTTTTCTCTATTAAAAATCGTAACTTTGATTATATAAGAATCAAATTTAATTATATAAAAATCATAACTTTGTACCACAAACAAATATGCAAAGATCGAATTTTTACACCATAAACACATATGTAAATTTTAGATTTTTATTCCATAAATATATATAAAATTTCATATTTTTATTTCATATAAAAATCATATTTTTAATTACTTCTGTAAATAAAAATGGAAACAAAACTCACCGCTGACTGGGTGGTCGGAGGAAGTGCTGAGGGCGGTGGCAGGCGGTCTACGGCAGCCTGGTGGGGCTCGGATGGCCTTGGGGTCATGGTTTGGGTGATTGGAGATCGAGGAGGCAGTTTGGAGGGCGCTGAACGGAGGTGAGGGATCAGATGACGCGAGGGGAGGTCAGCAATGCAACTTCGACGGCGGCGGAGGCTGTAGAGGGGGGCGATGCGAGGTTTAGGGGTTTGGGGGTTTTCTACAGAGGAGAGAGGGGAGCTAGAGGGGGGGTGCTGGAGGAGAGGCGGCGTGGTAGGGGTGGGGTCGATGGCAACAGCGATCACTATGGAGGGTGGAGGCGGCGGGAAGAATCGAACGGGGGTTTTTCTTTTTATTTGGGGATCGGGCTACTGAAGGGGGAAGGAGACAAAGGAGGGGGGTTTATGTAAATTTTATATTTATTTATTTCTTATTTCCAAAAAGTTGATTTTGTACACACTCCAAATGAGACCCAACGACTGTCGCCCCCAACTAATTTTCCCTTTTCTGAACACAATGGGATATATTCTGCAAGCCAATTCGATCGTTACAACCAGTTTTCATTAAAATTAAAATATAAGTTAATATATCGTTCAACATTGATTTCAAAGCATATTTTAATTTACTGGGGCCACACACTAACTCCAAAAATTCTAGAAAAATAAATCTAGCTATGTTTTGATGATATGGTCCTAACAAAACTAATTTCATCAAATTTGAAGCCCGTTTGAAAAATGGCCATTTTTTGGTCGATCCAAATTGACTGAAATTAACCAAACACGTTTTCCTTTGTCACGCTTACATATTAATTCCAAAAATTATGGATTTTGGAATCTAGCAATAATTTGACATTCTGGATCCAACAAAAGTGGTTTCATCGAAAACGTAGGTCGTTGCAAAATGGTTATTTTTAAGGGCTATATTTTCCATAGCGACTATTCTAAATTTTCAACTGGGAATAACTTTTTATTCCCGCTATGAAATCTGGATTTTTCAGATTCGTTGGAAAGATATTTTCAAACAGATTCAAATATTTCTAGTTTCACTAAAATCCGTTTACTTTGAATCTTGTACATTCATTTGAAATTGAATTTTCAAATTACCGCGCCATTTCCAATTCCTTCTATAATTAAAATAATAATTTATATTCCAATTTCGATTTATATAAATATATACGTTCTAATTCTATTCAAGTAAATTTCTAGTCGTTATTATTTAAAATAATTCATTTTAAATATCCAGAATTCATCAAAATTGCCAAAATAAAAATTTTAAATTGGTTCTGAAATTCCGGGTTGTTACAATCTCTCCAACTTAAAATCTTTTCGTCCTCGAAAAGGAACGGAGCTGAAAGTTGTTTAACTAACCAACTCAACTTTCAGTCTGGCTTTCTTTCTTCAACTTTTCAATTTCTAAGAATTTCTAATTTTTCAAAAATTTGGCTATCACCCTAAGTTTTCCAAAAAATTCGCCATAACCTCCTTTGTACGGGGAGCATCGAAAAAATCCCCAAACCGCCACACAGGCCCTCTCATCTCAAAAAGAAAAAGAAAAAGCCAAGCGGCTCATAAAATCATCCTAAACCAATAAATTAGTAAACATGTACCTATTTGTCGGGCAAACAATTTTATTCCTCTTCTCTAGCCTCCTTGCTATGACCTGTTCAATGTATATACATGTATAGGCATGCAATTTCAACCAATTTCAATTCAGCTCAATATTTGATACAATTTGGATTAATGGTTCAAAATTTTAATTAATCAAACCAATAATCAAACAACACAATCAACAATCAATTAGTTGATTATCTTTTCAAATTCATAATTTTTATATATATAAAAATCCATTTTTGATGTCAAATCACAACAAGTAACCCTATCTAGTTTTGGTTCTCACACCAGTCAATTAGAAATATATAGATATCCCACTTTCGAAACTCGAACATAAATACAGATGATGCGGCCGCATCACCAGAATTATCCTCGGGCGACTAGAGTGTGATTCTACATCTATCCAGTATTTTAAAACTTTGAATATACGTTTGCAAGACGTACATCCAAAATCTTTATATACTAGATTGCCCAAATTCAATATAAAATAAATAACCAAATACGTATAATAGATTTAAATTTTCAAAACAATATTTGTTCTTAATTTTTATTTTAAAAAAACACTCTTCACACTCGTTCTAGGATACTACCGATCCTATCTCTAACAAGTCATTCTTATTGGATATTACTAATCCAATCACTAATGAATTCTTTCGTTTGGTTCTAATATGTCTTGTTCTCGAGCTCTGTAAACCAAAGCTCTGACACCAATTGTGATGACCCGAACTTCCCCGTTCTCCGAAGAGAAGAGAAAGAACGGATTGTTATGAGAACACGAAAAATCAGAACACAAACAGAAGAACATTTCATTTCTTATTACAACAATTTACATCAGAGTACAAAAATATACAGAGTATGAATAAATATTATACATCAGATAAATGTCAGAGATTTAAATTATAATGCAGCGGAAAATAATACAAAACACAACTGAAACAAATATACAGATACAGAGCTTTCCGAATATCATTCCAGCTGTAAACCAGGAACCTGTGAATATAATCTGCAAAACCAAAACTACTAGCTGGCCGTGTGGAAAATAGGTGCACCCAGAGTTTAGGTTAAAATAATAAACTCCAGGTCAGTCATGTGACTGGTGTGAGAACTAAAACAGTTATTTAAAACTTTACTTTAAAATGGAGTAAACTAAGGGACCACGCCATATAACACGGAACTGGTTTCCTCCCGAGAATACCAGTGCATAGAATAAACAACGCAATGCTTTTTGGAAAAATGAAGCTATTATAAGACTCGGGTCCCATCACATAGTGCAACGCAAGCCGGAAAATAGAGTTTTACCTTATAATAGCTAAACATGCTTGGTACGTTTAAAACAAATCATTTTGATACTATTATAGTGTAAAGTGTATGAAAACAATTTCAAATATAAATGTATCAATCATAGGCGGCATGGGTACCATCTATCATGTCGCCAATACTAGGCTCTACAGTCAAAACCGAAATGTCACGTATTGGAAATTGGATTTCCGTTATGAACCAAGGCAAGGGGCCATCCCTACCGCTTCGATGTCTCTGGACCACATACTCTGGGTGCCCTAGGTAACATGCAGGGCCGGTCCACTCTAAGTGTATGGTGGATTCATAATCCCTTAACATGCGTTTCCCCTCATGGGGCGTCTATGAGCCAAATGATTCAACATCCATCGGCTTCGTAGAGACCAATATATCCGAGGCGCCTCACTATCCATCATCCACATAAGTAAAACGTCTGGGCTTGCAAAACCAGACACCACTCCTGGCTAGAAGGAAACGCACCGCCCTCCCTGCTGTCCTCTCCCGTTTCTGGTTCATACCGGAGTGTGAGGCTCGCGAATTAATGCTACATCAAGTTATGCTATATTAAAACCGTTCTTTGATCATCAACCACATGACTCTGCTTTTCAATAGAAGCCTTGATCATTGGCATCTCAGAATGCCACATAGGCAATTCACGCAGTGCGACTGATGTCTATCGATATATAACCTTTGAGCTCGTACGTCTCAGAGAAGGGCATTAAGCAAGAGAATAAATTCTCAGTCGCCAAATAGATATATATTTAATAGAGATCAATCAACACAGAATAAAATCCAATGTCAGACATACATCCATTTACAAGTTCGTTCTGGGTCCAAACGAAACCAGAGGCACCTTATTCCTTGTCCCGTATGTCCAACACAGGAGAGAGGTCCTCGCATATCCGGTCGATCTCCAAGTACGTCTGGACGATAACCACTTATTACCTTGTTTTGGGTGTACCGCCCAATCAAGACATCAGTAATCATCCAAACGATGTGAAGACCTTTGGTCTTAAACCACTGTCTTCATCGTCGACATATCGTCGAATCAGTTATTCAGAATAGGTATAAACTCGACCTTTCCGAATAACTCGCATATATAATAAAAAAGTGCTACAAAAACACAACATACGCCTCCTTCCATTTCAGAATATTCTTTTACTCAAATATTCACATTCTTAGGGATGTGTTCCCATTAATTTTATCAAAGATAAATTCTTTTCAATTTATTCTTTAATCTTCCTTTGAATATCAATTCAAACCATATTAATGTTTTCCAAACTAGTCGGGATTAATGCACCTTTTCGAAGTAACCATTTATTTAATTTCCCAATCCCAACCTATTCATCCAATGGAGCAAAACTGATATTACCCCATAACTAACACCACAGTGTTATCGGTAAATTTAACTACCATTTCCTGTTCAAATCTAATTAAAGATTTAACTATCGCTTGGAGCAAAACTGGTGATACTTTGATAATTTTCCCAAATTTGATAAGAAGTTGTCTCTTAGATATCTCTCATTCATCCATCTTGCCCAAAGCCCTTCATTATTAATGATTCTCCATGCTTGTTTTAGTGTAAAAGCATCTCTCATTACTCTTATGCTTCTTATGCCCACACCCGTTCCTCTTTGGTTTGCAAAGCTCTTCAAATTTTATCTTGTGTAAACCCCCTCTCCAAATGAGATCAGCACCAACTTTCTCTATTTTCTCAATAGATGCATCAGGGAGTTGAAATGTTTGCAAACAGAAGTTCACCTTAGCATGTATTACCGTGTGAACCAGCTCTATGCATCTAGCAAAGGATAGCAACCTTGAAATCCAACCATAGAGTCTATCTCTTATGCTCGAAATGAGTCCTGTGCACTCCCTATCAGTTATTTTATTGGAAGAAAGAGGAACTCCCAAGTATTTCATTATGAGTTCCCCTTCTTGTACTTGCTGCTCTTCTAGTATGTTGTTCTTAATTCGACATGTTCTAATGAAGTATCATTTGGTCTTCAATTCATTCATCTTTTGACCAAAGTATTCCTCCAGTTTGATAAAGATGTCCTTAACCCTTCTGGCGGAGTCTCCTCTCGCTTTGATGCATATAAGCAGGTCATCTGCATACATTAAGTGGCTTATGCTTGGATGGAAATTGTGTGCAGTTTGTACCCACTGTTTGTGCACTGCAATATCCATTTATAGTGTGAAAAACTCCATGGCCACCGCAAATAAATATGGTGACAGTGGATCACCTTGCCTTATGCCCCTGTTGCTGCTAATAAGGCATTTAGGAATGCCATTGGTTAGGATAGAAAACGTAGGGGTATTTAGGCATTCAATAGTGAGGTCAACAATTTTGTCTGGGAATTCCATGCATTTCAACATATGTACTATAAAATATCTGTTTATGTAACATCCCACTTTTCCATACCAATTTAAGCTGACATTTTACTACCACAGTCAACCCAAATTATACAGAAAAGCAGAATGTTAAGAGAAAGAAGTTAGAGGATGAAAAGTAGAAAGATAGAACTAATAGAATAGAAGAATAAGAGGAACATTAGAATCTTATAGCGGAACGAATAATATATAATATATCAAATCTCTTTATATAAAAAGAAACTGTATATATACGTACCAATCATCAGAGTACATCATATATCAGACACAATGGAAATACACTCTAGATAACTAATGGTGAAGCCTCCTACTTTCGGCTCTTGAACTCTAAGCGGAATCGAACCTGTAAATTTACTCAGTCTGACCCGAGCACATTTGATTTAAAACAAAATTCACTTGGATCAATCTGGAATACTTTCAGTGGTAAATTCACAATAAACGGTTGCTTACTTTAGAAATCCCTTTTGAAAGCAAAAGAATAATAGTAAGACCGGCCTACACATAAATACTGACGGTTTTTACCTTACTATAACCCAAAACAGTTTTGATATATCAAAATCCAGCGATATTATAATAATGTCTATCAAACCATAAATAAATAACCATCTAGTAGAACGCTTGCATTTCACGCTCTACATATTTATTGTAAAATCAAAAAACCGCGGGGTTCTTATTGGAGAATGGATTCCAACAGACAAGTTATGGGATCAACTTCCGATCAGTGTACTCTAGAGGTTATACACTGGGGTTCAACAAGAACGTCTTGCAACTCGGCCACACATGACCGCCCACTCATTTAGCTTGAGTGTAGAGAACATATTGTCACCCACGGTTGTTAGTCGTCCAACCGTCATCCGAAGATACAAAATCGAAAAGAAGAGCAAAATGAATTTTCTCTAGATCAGTGACAGATATACCTTGCTTGGGAATGACCCATCTAGCCATGCCGCTTGCCCGATTTATGTCATTTCCCAGTTGTGAGGCTAGAGGCCAATTTTATCTTCCAGAACAGCACACCATCTTTCACTTTGAATGCCACATCATCAAACTCGTCAAATTAGTAATCGATTTCCTAAAAATATTGCGAGTTTAAAAAGCTAAGAGAAACAAATTCCTCCGCCACCAGACATAATACCTTTAAGAGATCAATCGTACGTGATTCGTTAGGAATACGCTGTCAGACATTCGTCCATAAAAAGTCATCCAGGAACAGGATGAACCGAAGGCACCCTCCTACTGCATCCTATATAGGAATCACCCCAAGGATCAGTAGTGAGAAGTCCTTGCAAGCCATAGATTCCAACCACGACAGAACCACAATGTATCTCAAGGGGCCAACCAAAGATTATAAGTAGTTCTTCTACTTTATGAAGATCTATGGTCTTCAATTGCTCCATCTTCATCTGCTGCAAGTTAGTTTTGCTCGTAATGTTGATTCGAAGTGGTTTTGGGTCTAGTTCTCATCCCGGTCTCTTCGAAAACAACACTTAAAAAAGGTCCAATATATTTCATTGATAGTTTAGTGTTTTAACTATCAATGTCAGGACAGTATGGTCAAGTACATTGGCAGCTCGGATCTTCTAATATATTTTAACTCATTAATGCTAAGAATCATTTACAAAATTCATTTGCCAAGTCTTTTACATAGATCTATCGTTACCGGACTTGGACTTATTATCACAAATTCATTACCTAATCTTTTACCTTCACAAATCTCCTTTCAACTTACACCTATTTCCCTTAATCCCGTTTCCTAAGTTAAAGCTTATTTTTAACCATCGCTTGGGTTTAGATTCCATTAAAAACTACCAATTATAAACTTGGATTTGTTATCAAATATTTCTATAACCCGTTCCATATTCTTTATATATTGAAAATCTCTTTCCGACATCCACACTTGTACTTAATTCAATTATTAAGTAACGCTTATTTCAAAAACATCACATTTGCTTCATAATCTGTTTTTGTAACCTTTTGTATAATATTACTCTTATCATAATATAATTAACTTCCATTTTAAATCTCAATTCCTTCTTCCATTTAGACAATATATTATTTTAATTATTATTAATTAAAATAATAATTAACTCCATCATTTATTAGAATAAAAGTAGTTCACTTCGTTGGTGCTTAATCAAATTTGTTAATCACTTTCTTAAACAATAACTAACTATTTTAATGATTATTAATTTAATAATCATTTTTAACCCACATTTAAATAAAAAGACTAATGATATTTAAGAAATATCATTAAAACAAATATTCGTTGAACCAGTTTCATTATATTAACCGTCGACTGATTTATCTAATTACCAATTCTAATCCAACAGTTGATGAAGTCAACTTAAATATCATTATTTATTAAACGGATTTCCATAAAGAACGACTAATAAATATCGGCTTATTTTTAAAATCCTATTAATACAATTTAAAACTTCGCTTTAGTTACAATAATAACTTTAAATACGTCGATTCGCCCGTTGGCGAATTAATGGCTTAAAACAGGGTCTTAGATCGTTTGCTGCCAACTACTTAATCAATACCGATTATTGATTAAAATATCACATTAACGTTGAATTTCAATTCAACGTTCAATAGCATTATTTGGGGTAAACAGTTCTATATATTAAAATAATATAAACAACATACAGTGTATTTTGAGAAATCCGATCGGATCCCTCCAACCTGTGCATCCCTGCATTATAGATCATAATGTTTGATAAACATCTATTTAAATTTAAATCAACTAGTACGACAAATATAATTGTCGACGATCAATCAACCAAGGCATGCAATCATCCAACCAACGATAAATTATTTTTAAATGAATTTAACACATAAAAGTATTTCAGAAAACTATGAGAGTTAAATCACCTTTGTTTCCAACGATTGATTTATGCGTTGTTTTATTTAATTTTAAACCGACGTTTAAAATTAAATAAAAACCCGACAGCTTCCAATTCCTTCTGAATCAGCTCAGTAAAGTAGCTTCCTTTACTGCGATTCAGGTGAATCTAATTTCGCACGATTATGACATCATACGGATTAGTTATCATTACTACAACATTATATTTATAATTTAAATAATGTAAACCTTAGTAACTTATTTAATTAATCTAATTATAATTATAAACCGTTACCACGTCATTATCCCTTCATGCGGGTTTTTTCTAATTGATCATCGACTTTCTCCTGCATTGCTTTTAAAAAACCCGATCGTGCTTCAACCACTCGGTTCCCGGTATCGGAAATTCGGCTTTTCGATTCAAACAAACTGAACATCAGTTGATCCAATAAAACCGCCCATACTATCACCTCCCTTTCTACTGACAATACCCAGCATACTCCAATCCATAATCACAGTTCGCCTATCCCCTCTAGTGTCTTCTTCTCCTTATAAACATACTGCACCTGATACTACTAGCCATCTTCAACTCTAACACCGTACATTCCCCGTACACGTGCACCACTCACTACAGTTTCTCCTTTAAGCACTTCCCTCATTTAAAAGAATATACGCTCCAGTAGAAGTGTAGAAGCGATCACTCTTCCCTCCTCATTTTGAACCATAACGTTCCAGAGAATCCTCCAGTACCATACTTTTCGATCATCGCTAACGCAGCAGTCTCCGGACACCACAACCAGATCGAACATCCCTTCCACATACGAAGTCTGCTCCTGTATATCTTTCAATACCCCTTCATTTTGAAATCGTGTGTCCCAGAAAATGCAGAGAGTTTACAATGGACAGTCTCCTTCTTTACGTCAATATCATCTCCTTTCCGAAGGTTGGAAACCCACTTCCATGATGACCATGCCCGAACCGCTTGCATTGGAACCACCTCCTCAGGTCATCCTTCACTACCGCGTTCACCAGATAACTACTTCCCCTTCACTCAAACTTCTTTCCATCAGCATGCAACAACACTCCCTCTTCATTATACTCCAGTAACACACACACACACACACACACACATATATATATATATATATATATATATATATATATATATATATATATATATATATATATATACTTAAACAACCCCACTCCTCCCCATACATCACGTATCCCGTCCACCCCCTTGCTGTTTTCCCCATCTGTCACCGTTACACTTCCCCATATAAACCGCATGCCTCGTAAATAAAAAAGAAAACGCCTGTACCCCATCAAACAACTCCACTCTGACCCTTCTCGAAATGCCACCACCTGACGCCGGTCTCTTCTTCTCTCCGCTGCCCAGATAAGCATCATGACACGCCATTTCCTATACGACCCAACCCAGTTCCAGTCATCCCCTTTGTTCTGGCCATTGCGTCTCCACCCATCTCGGGTACTTCGAAAATGTTTTGCAGAAGGGAAAATAAGCAACACACCTCGAGTTTAGGCTTTTCTGAAGTATTTGCATCCAGTTTTCAATTGCTGACTTGCTATATGACTTATTATTTTAGTTCAAGCCAAGCGAAACTTATTTGGTTTTAATCCACGGTGTATATTTTATATATATAGGAAGAAGGGTTAGGCTTTAAGAAGAAGCTTTGAGTTCTGGGTAGAAAGTTGTAGGATATTGTATATATAGAAACATACTGGAGTATATATTTGAGTTCTATATACTTAGGTATTAAGGCAACTTCACAGAAATCAGTGCGCAAGTTTAAGGATAAGGCCGATTTTTCTCACGTACATATCGGATGCTAGCGGTTGACAATTTTTTTTTCACAGCATGGACACAAGTCTCTGCTCATTAAATTCTGAAATGACACGTTATGGTTGCGCATACTCTTGGTGTGTTAGTTTTCAAATTTTAGATTTGACTTTACAACTAGGCTGTGAAAAAGTGTTTAGAGTTGGAAAATTTTAATGGTGCTCAGCACATTTTGTGGTGTTCTATATTTTGTTTTATTATGGTGAATGAATTCTACCGCTCTTTACCCTATCGTTAAATGGATGCGCCGCCATACACTAGCTTCGACCGCCACGAAAATAAATACACTACTATGTCTGGTCATTCCGGTCTTAACGAAATTAATTGTGTTGAATTCGTACTCCATTTGCACAACGATGATATTTTGATTTATTGATTCACCTCTAAATATCGCTCACCGAGAAAACAACTCCGTTTGGCTCTAAGTTTGAAATATAGTAATAATTAAATATACGCATTTCAATAAAACTTATTTCGAGCTCGTTTTAATTAAGTTATAAATATATAAATTCGAAATCCATTTTCTGATTAATAAATTCGATATAAAATTCATTAATATCACTAATTCAATATTCAAAATGAATTTTAACATTCGTAATTAATGTTCAAAAATATGGGACGTTATAGTTTATCTTGTCATATACTTCATGTAAATCAGCTTTCAAACACATGCGGTCAGCCCCCGGCTTATTAAGATTTCTAGTAAGCTCATGAGCAAGGAGAGAGCTCTCTGAGTTGCTTCTACCTTTGATGAATGCACTTTGATATTCTACAATTAGATCCAGTAGAATTAATTTCAGTTTGTTGCAAAGCACTTTGCTAATGATTTTGTAGATGACATTACGACATGCTATAGGCCTGTAATCTGCAATACTAGTAGGTTTGTCACATTTAGGAATAAGACATATGAAAGTGTGATTAATTTTTTTTAGAATCAAACCATAATTGAAGGTTTCTTGGATGGCTAATGTAAGCTTGTCTTTCAGGTCGTGCCAGTGGACTATGAAGAACTCAGAGCCATGGCCATCGGGCCCCAGTGACGAATCAGTGTGGATGGAGCTTATCGCATCCCAGACTTCTCTCTCGGTGAAACTACACACCATCAGTCTTCTGCCTATTGCATTCACCAGCTGCCTGGTAATAATATGGGGTAAGACTTCTATAGTATTTCCATTTTTAGCTCTTGAAAGTAAAGTATGGCTTCCTCTTCAAATTTGTTCATGTCCATACTGCAATTATCACTTTAATCATACATTTGCATATTATAGTTGGCATTTTTCCTGACCGAAATTTTTGTGTAGAAAAACTTCGTACACACATCTCCTTTTATTAGCCATTTTTCTTTCGCCTTCTGCTTTAATTCGATGGCTTTGATGTGAAGCAGTGCTTTTAATTTAGATTGCGCCTCATAGTATTACTTCCAAGTTTCATCTGGATTGTCCCCTTCATCAATTTTATGCAAAAGTCCCTCATTTAGCTTTTCTAGAATAATGTAGTCATCATGAGCTTTGGGCCTAATTTTGTTCCACATTTTAAGTCTATCTTTGGCTTTTTTAAAGAATTTCACTAGCTGATACAAGTGGCTATCATCTAATTGGACCAAATCTGCAGTGTTAACTGCATTTTGATAGCCTTCAATCAGATGCCAGTCATTTGCATGCCCGAAAGGCTTTGCTTTCCCATTTTCATCAGTTTCTTTAAGAAATATATGCAAAGGGCAATGATCACTTGTTGAATTGGGCAGTATGTTAACCTTGATGTCAGCAAATTTGCTCATGCATTGTACATTAATTAGCGCTTTGTCCAGTTTGCACACAATTTTCCTCACTTCTCCACTTTTCAATGTGAAATTCAGGCCTCCATGTATTGGTTCAATAAGTCCTGCTTTAACCAAATAGTTGTTAAACTTTGACAGCTGCGTGGTTCTTAAGGTGAGCCCCCCGCTTTTCTTCAGCACACAAAACAACGTTAAAATCTCCCATGATCATCAAGGGCTCATTGATTCTATTAGATAATTATGTATTCTTCTCCCAGAGGGTAACTCGTTGACTGGCGAGGTTGCTAGCATACACAGCAGTAATATATAATATAAGTCCCCCTGCATTTGCCGCTTTGACAGTCATTTGCTGGCCATCCTTATCCACTAGGACCATAGACCACACTGCCTTGATCCAAGCCAATATGATTCTGCCTTTACTCCAGTGTCATTATTATTCATGAGCATCCAGTCATCTCCTAATTGAACATTAAAGTAAGTAATATTGTCATCAGGCATTTTACTTTCTAATATACCCATTATAAAAGGCTCACGCAACCTTATAAGATTATAGAGGTCTAAAGTGCAGGTATCGTTATTTAGACCTCTTACATTCCAACTTATTATGGACATTTAGATTTAAGGGAGTTACTCCTCAAATTCTTAGTAGACAGTACTTGAACTTTCAAGTTCTTTCCTTTTTTCTCCACTATCGTAAATTGTTCTTCATAATTGTCATTCTGTTTTGTGAAGCTTCCACTCTTGTCATTACTACTTTCTTCTTCTGGTACACTGAGATCAACCACTAACGCTTGTAATTCTTCCACTGTTGTAGGAACTAGGTCCAGTGGATTGGACGAAGTGCCAAGGATTTCTGCCTGAAGAGTCTTCTCCTGTGACTCCTTAGCCTCCTGCTGCTTAGGCTGAGCCACTGGGTTCTTATGTGCCTCGCAATTAGCTACTTCAGTAGAAGTAGATGTAGATATTTGTACATTAACTGCATTAGTATCTAGGTTTGTATCAAGAAGTATGCTGCTTGTCGTTTTGTTGTGCTTCTTTACCACATTCTCCACAGGTATTTTTTGCCACACTTGATGAAAAGTGGTGGTGCACTAGCTTTCTGCATGCCCAAAGCACTTACCGGTGCTGCCTATAGGGGGTAAGTTCTCATACTCGATGGTTTGAATGTAAATGTTTCCTTGTTTATCCTTGGCACATACTTGCTTTTTGATGTTGCTATCTACCTTAATTTCCATGAGTACTCTGGCATACTTGAGTCTTTTGATGTGTTTGGTCCAGTCATCCATAGCTAATGGATTTCCAACTAGACTTGCAATTTTGCTGATGCCTCGGGCATTACATAATGCTAGATTTAGGTTGTGTAATCATATCCAAACTGGATGTGTTTCAAGCATGTAACGCTCCAGTTTGAGGTTCGCTCCCATTGTTTAATAAAGATTAACTTGTTGTCCATATACCATGGACCATTATCAAGAACTGATGAGCAATCCTCAGCATTAGTGAATTTGATCAAATAGAATCCATTCACTTTCGCATAAACATTCCAGCTCCCCTTAGGTTTCCATTCTCTCCTTATATATGCATTTAAGTGAGCATAGTAAGGTCTTTTACCTATCAAATAAATGTCGATCGAGTTTGTCCACATGTTGACTGCTTCAGAGTAGATATTTTCATCAAATTCAGTGTATTCCCCCTCTTCATCTACCCTAGCATCAAATTTTTGCACGCCCCCTTCTATTTGTGTATTCCCTACCAACGCGTCTATCCAGTTCATGGATCCCGCTTTAAAATTGAGATTTTGCGCCACTATGGGCCTAACAGTGGTGTTTCCCGGCGTAGATCCAGGTCGCCCTCCCCTGACAGCCTGTACGAAGCTTGGTTGCTTTTTCCTGACCTCCTTCCACCCAAGTTCATCATTTTTCCCCCAATTTTGTAGGGTTAGGGTTCTCACTAGAGGTGGTTGCCATTTTCTCTCTCTCTCTATATATACATATATATATATATATATATATATATATATATTAGTACTTATATATATATTGTGCATTATACATGAATGCACATACATGTGTATGTATATACACATATTTCTGTGTAGGGACAATATGGTCAAACATCGTGTATGGACATGAACCAAGAAATCCAATACATATGCAGAACCAAATATATATTTATATATACATATACATCTATATGCACACATCTATGCATATATATATATATGTATGTATGTATATACATAGTAGGAACAGTGGTTCAACAAGTTCAAGTGCAACTCGACATGCAAACACAACACTACTACAAAAGCGGGAAAATTCAACATAAGTTTTATGTGGTCTTAGATCGAAAAAGTGTTGCATTTGCCCCTTTTTTCAAATAGGTAAAACCAGAGAGGCGTAGAATCCACGGTCGTTGCCTTAGCCCTCTAAGGCAACGCTTTTGCCCATCTACTGCTATGGAATGAAAGCTTTTCATTATTGACGTAATGCAACACTGTTTGAACGTAATGCAACAATATTCAGTGTTGCTTGAGCATTAGTTAGAGCTTGGCTTCCAGGTCACGATAGTGGGGCCAAGTCAGCTTTCACATCAGCTGCCTATGGTCATAAGACACGATAGCTCTCTACGTCAGCTGCCCACATTTCACATGCCACGTCACCTATGGGGTCCACGTGCCATGTGGAATTAATACTATTTTATGTAATGCAATGCCACTGTCAGGAAAAAAGCAAATGCAACAGTAAAAGAAGGCAAATACAACACTTTAATTATAGATTTTGCAATACCAGTTTCGTGCATAGAAGAACACATCCAAAACATTCATCATCACATTCAAACCATCCAAAATATTCTACATATCATACCAATTCTTCAAATATACCACAAGTGCCAACACATACGATCAAATACATAATTTAAAAGTACAATTCAAATATTCTACATACCACAAGTGCAAACACATACCACCTTCAATAGAAGTGCCAACACATACAATCGAATGCATTCTACAAAGTAATAATACCATTGTAATGACCCGGATTTCTTATGGGCTAATTTTAAATATTTAATACAGGATTTAAATATTGGGTGGATAAAAGAAATGGAATTTTATATTAAGTTATCAATTTAATAATCAATTTCGATTTAATATCATATATATTAAATTATCAAAATCAGGAATCAGCGAATAACTGAATTCAAAGTAAACACTGAATTAGAAACAATTCAGGTAATCAATTCAAACTCCTATTTGAATTAGAATAATAATATTAATTGATTTCCGAAGAATTAATTGTTTTGAAACTAATTTAAATCAAGGAATTAAATTGTTTTGAATTTAATATATCGATTTAAATTTATATATGCTCTAGATGATCAAATAGGGCTCTGAAAACTGTACCGGTGGTTTCAGAATGGTGGTTTAACCCTACGAAGGACTATTGTTGGGTTCAGAAAGGAGTTCGGCATCATGGGTATTTTAATTAAAGGATATTGGTTTAATTTAAATTAAAATAAAATATCAGTGTTGTGTGGCTCCTCCCTCTCCACAAAACCAAACAACTGTGGCTTCTTTTAAATCCACAAATCAAAACCCACCATGCCTCATTCAGAACCATAGGAGCAAATCAACTGGTGGACTATCTTCCTCCACTCCTTCACGCTATAAACCGCGATGAACACTTCCCCTTTCCCTCTTTTAACTCGTTTCTTCCAGGAGGATAAATTGAAACCGAATGCTTTAAAATCAAATTAAACCACACCTCTTCCTCTTCAAATTGAACGCCAGAGTTCGTTATGAAAATCCATTTCCGTTCGAAGTTCCAAATCGCGATTCAAGATCGGAAAAATCATGAAGCTTGATGGCCAAGTGGGGATGCTCGCGGAAAGAGGGTCGCGATTCAAAGTTGCCACGTCCTCTGAAGGCCGACGTCATTGCTGAGGTGTATGCGACTTCGGGAAGGCGCTGTTGGTTTTGAATGCAAAGAGGATCACCGCGAGTTCAAAGGAAAGAAGTAAGGTGGAGGGTGACCTCGGTATTGGGAGTGATTGGAGTTCAAATACTCTGACAATGATTTAGGGTTATCGATAGTGGGATGACGGGGTTTCCAAGCTCGATTTGTGAGGGTGACAATAGTGGGTGATGTAGTTGCAATTAGAAGCCGTAGGTGGAAATTTAGATAAGGAAGATTTGGAGAAAGGGTTTAAGGCAGTGACAGATAGCGTGCTGGGGATTCAAGGATTCGCAGTAATTGATTATGTTGGCATCGTAGGTATTCAGGCAACAAGGTATGATTTTACAAATTTAAAAGTATGGAATAATTTACTTATCCGTTCATAATTTAAACAAATAAATGTTAAATCGATAAATATAAAATCATATGATCATAGGCGTAATCCATTCGAGAAGAATTAAGTTGAAAACAATTCAAGTCAATGCTAGACGAGACTAAATGGAATCAGAATGGATATTCGACAAGTAAAATAAATGTGAGTAAATCTCACCGTTTAGAATTTTTTTTATATAGTTAAAAATAATTGTCTCTGCTTGTTTGAATGTTGTCTGATGGTTTTAAAATATATATTAGTTATTTAGGACTATTATATATATATATTGGGTTGATGATTGGTTGGATTCCCGCAGTCTCATTAGCGGATGCCCGCGGTACCATAGCGGATGATTACCCTATACGCCCCACGCTATGATTAGTGGATGACCTTCATACCGCGATATCCTGCCTCGAAGCAGGATGGGTATTACTATGTTGACTAACGTCTGTGGATGCAGGAAAAACAGGTTGGAGGAATCCAACTGGATTCCTCAAAAATATATATAATCTGTTGTTTGTTTGATTTCATATATATTCCTATATGATGTGTTAAAAATCAAGTGATTGAAAATTGGTTGATCTGATTGTTGAAAATACCACTAGAGTTTGAATATTGATTCATAAAAATATCGGAAAGGGTATTTGATATTTAAAAAGGAAATTCTATTTTTATAAATAGAATTTGAATTTTAAATAAAACTATAGAAAATATTAACTTGTTTTGAAGGTATATAAAACAAGTAATCGAATTTATAAACTTTGTTTATAAATGAAAATATGGGAATCGAATTTATAAACTTTGTTTATAAATGAAAATATGGGATTTGAATCGAATTTATAAACTTTGTTTATAAATGAAAATATGGGATTTGAATCGAATTTATAAACTTTGTTTATAAATGAAAATATGGGAATCGAATTTATAAACTTTGTTTATAAATGAAAATATGGGAATCGAATTTATAAACTTTGTTTATAAATGAAAATATGGGATTTGAATTGAATTTATAAACGTTGTTTATAAATGGAAAGGTGGGATTTGAATTGGAGTTATAAACGTTGTTTATAAATAATGCATAGAAATTCAAATGGACTTAAAACTATAGATTTGAATATAGAAATTCAAATGGACTTTAAAACTATAGAAAATATTAACTTGTTTTGAAGGTATATAAAACAAGTGATCGAATTTATAAACTTTGTTTATAAATGAAAGGTGGGTTTTGAATCGAATTTATAAGCTTTGTTTATAAATGAAAATATGAGATTTGAATTGAAGTTATAAACGTTGTTTATAAATAATGCAGAGAATTCAAATGGACTTTGGATATAAGGAATTGAAATAGAATTTGAATAATAGAATTCAAATGGAGTTTAACTATAGAATTTGAACATAGTATTTCAAATGAAATTTGAATATAGAAATTCAAATGGGATTTAAAATAAATAAATTTGGATAAATAGAAGTGGATTAGACTAAGAAGTTAATTAACAGATTTAATTAACAAAATGAGTTAAAACGATTGGTATAGTTAAAATAGATTGGACATGCATAAATATACAGGAGACAGGTATGGAATAAAGTATAGAAGTGAAATAAATAGAATGCCCGACAAAAAGGTACGTATTTAATTTCCATATGAGATTTTATGCGCCGTATCGGCTAGCCGCTTGGCTTTTTCTTTTTCTTTTTTGAGATGAGAAGGACCGGGAAAGCTATTTGAAATTTCCCGATGCTCCCGGTACAAAGGAGGTTATGGCGAATTTTTCCGGGAATTTAAGGAGATAGAATATTTTGAAGATAATTTGGTAGTTAGAAATCAACGTATCGAAATATATAGAAGTCGATAAGAAAACGAACTTAGAAATAGAATAGTATAATCAAAAAGGAAGTATAAGAATAAAATCTAGTAGAATAGAAAGAGAAAATGTATATGTGTTTTGAAGGTGAATAATCAGTTGTATAGTATTGATTATTCGAGTAAGTAGTCGTATCTGTTTTGACGTTAAATGTTATTCAGTCAAGGTCTGAGAGGTAATTATACCCCAACTTGGTTGATTTCATGATATACCGATAAGTAGCAAGATTCAGGCTCGAAGATCAATGTGGAATAAGAATTAGTTAAATACTGTATTTGGGTTGTCGTAACGATGTTTTACACAACATCTGTTTTAACCCAAATATGTGCAAAGCTTGGAAATAGAATAATGAACGTTTCCTAAGTATAGGAATAAACGAGATTGGAAAAGAGATAAGTAATTGGAATATTTTCCAATTATAAATAACATATATTTTCTAAAGTTTAGAAAATAAAAAGAAGGCAATATATGGGAATGTTTTCCAAAGAACGTGAAAGGGAAATATGGTTATTGAAATATTTGATTAACAAATATTGATAAAGAAATAGAAAAGAGATTTAATTAATGGAATATTAATTAAAGGTTCAGTGATTGTTGGATGTTTGGATGAACACTTGTTTTATTCGATGGTTAAATCATCGACTACCGAAACACTTGTTTTTATTCGATAGTTAAATCACAGACTATCGAAGTTTTGACCATCGTTGTCAATATGGAGAGACCGGTTGGATTATTATCCGAAGAACCACTCCATATCGGCAGTAGCGTGCGAATCAGATTATATAAAGATAATCGAAGACGGAGTAGAGTGCAAGGACTTTTTCTATTAATAGAAATTGTGCCTTCGGTTCATCCTGTTCCTGGGTGACTTGTATGGATGAATGTATGACAGAGTATTTCCAGACGATCACATATATTGATTTCTCCAATCGTACCAAGAGTGGAAGCGGAGAAGGAAACTTCTTTTAGCTAACACGTAATGTACTGTTGAGGACGTCAATCGGTGATTTGATGGATTTGACGATGTGACATTCGAAGTGAATATGGCGTGATTATAAAGCGTAGCTTCTAGCCTCATCAACCGGTAAATGACAGAAATCGGGCAGGCAACATGGCTATGTAGGTCGCACCTATTAGGGTGTATAATCACCTGATCTAGAGTTTCATTTACTTCTAAAAATCTATTGTCGATGCTGTCCCATTCGGGAAACGGTTGCTGATCCCAACCGTTGGTGATATACATTCGATACACTCAAGCGAAATGAGTGGTCGGTCATGTGTGGCTGAGTTGCAAGATGTTCTTGTTGAACTCGGTGTATTCTCCTCTAGAGATATACCAGCGGAAGGTGATTCCATACCTTGTCATAGTTTGGAAATCCATTACCCAATACGTGCTTGCGGTTTTGATTGTATATATATGCGGAACGTGAGATGCAAATGTTCCACTAGATTGTTATTTACTTGATTTAGACTTTATTATAATGTCAAAAGAGTTTTGATATAAAGATAAGTCAAGTGTTTGGATTTTCATAAGGGAAGAACCCGTTCCGTGTTATACGGCGTGGTCTTATGAGATATCATTTAGTTTTTCTGAAACTGTTTTTAAACTGTTTACTCATACCAGTCCCATGACTGACCCGGAGTTTATTTTGTTTTGTTCTACCTAAACTCTTGGGTGCCTAAATTTGTACGGCAGTCAAGTAGTTCAGGATTTTTCAGATATATCTAAAGGAGCTTGGAGCAGGAGGCTTCAGCGTTATCTAGTTATAGTGGTCCCGTTATGTTGTAAGTGTTGTACTCTGATAAGTGTATGTTATACAGTTAAGATTTTGTATTTCAAAGATATGATATATTATATTTTGTTCCGCTGCGATGTGAGATTCTGTGTTGTTATTTCTGTTCTTCTTCTACCTCTTTCTTCTAAAAAAAAAATGTTCCGTATTTTCGTGATATTTGGGTTGGACGTATGATGTATATAGTCAACTATGATGTTATGGAAATATGGGTCATTACATTTGGTATCAGAGCTTAGGTTGAGCGAATACCTAGGCTGTGTGGAAATGTGCTCATTAGAGATAGGATCAGTAGTATCCTAGAATGAGTTGAGTGTATATATATACGAGAGAGCGTACTTTTTATTTGATATAAAAACTGTTTTATATTGTGTTGACTAGTCTGTTGAGTAGATTATAAATTTTGGTCGAATTGTGGGACGCCACGAAGTCGATAGGAATTTATAAACACTTGAACAGAAGATTGGACACGATATTGTTTTTAAATAGTTAAGTTGATTGTTAGGATTATAATCAAATTAGATTATAAAAACTGAAATAGTTATATATATAATCAATGGAATTTGTATATGAAATCAAATATACAAATGTGATAAATTGAAATTGAATTCCAACCAGAATTTAGAATTTAAAATCCTGGGAGTTTGGAAAATATTTTTCTAAATGGATTTTGAAAAAAAAAATATAAAAAAATAAAACACTGAACTCATTCAGTAGCTGGGAAATAATTCTGATGATGGTCGCAACATCATCAGTGTTCATTTTCGAGTTTCTAAGTGATAAATTGCTGCCTTAGAAAAGTTTTGATGGAAATTTGTTTGAAAGAAACAAGTTGTTTTAAAATTCAAATGTTTTGAATTTGAGATAGATATAAATATATGTATATATTTATATGACTTCAACGGAATTTTGAAATGGGAATTGAAATATAGATTTCAAATAGAAGTAAAATAAAAGAATTTGAATATATATATATAATTCAAATAGAAGTGAAATAGAATTTGAATTCAAAGGAATTCAAATGAGTTTGAATAAAGAATATTCAAATAGAAATTGTATAAGAAATATGAAAATGGAATTTGAATTCAGAGGAATTCAAATGGATTTGAATAAAGAAAAGTCAAATAGAGATTTGAATATTAGAATTCAAATGGAATTTGGTTAAATAGAATTTCAAAGAAAATATAAAGTGGAGGTTGAATATTAGAATTCAAAGAAAATATAAAGTTTGAAATAGAATTTGAATTCAAAGGAATTTAAATAGAAATTGAACAATGGAATTTAAATAGAATTTGAATTCAAAGGAATTTAAATAGAAATTGAACAATGGAATTCAAATAGAAATTGAAGATAAGAAATTCAAATAGAATCTGAAGATAAGGAATTGGAATAGAAGAAAATTCAAATAGAAATTGAATAGAAGGAAATTCAAATATAGAGTTTGAATAAAGAAATTCAAATGGAATTTGAATATTGTAGATGTAGAGGACTTGAATATTCGAAGGGAAATAGATCGGGAATATTATGTGAAATGGATTGGATATATATTAAAAATATATCAGAATGGAGTTGAATTTATTATAAACAAAGTTAAAACGTTTATATTTATAAATATAATTAAAACGAGCTCGCCATAGCACGACAGTTCGTAAATTGGCGACTCGAACTTCAATCGAGTATACAGGACTCAAATTAAGTCGGAATTCTTTGAAACAAGAATCGTCAGGACCAGTTGAATAATAGTTTTCTAATGAAAGAGAAAAATCTGGATCTCGTCGTATAGATTTTGAGTTATGTCAAAATCAAATTTTTAGAAAAACAGCGCCAGAAACCATTAAAAACCACAATGGTTTATATATATATATATAAGTAAAAGGATTTTTAAAGTAAATAAAATCCGAATGGCCATGAGAAAAATATAGACTTGAGTTATAAAATGAATGTGAACTCCAGTGAAGTAGATAAAATGATTTGGGAAACAATGATCATATTTCTGATTATTGAATAGAATTAACTAAGTAAAAGAGAAATTAGTTAATCAAAGTTGAATCGAAATTGGGTTTTTGGATAAGCGAAAGCGATTGAGAATTTATTTTCGAAATCGAATATATAACTCGAGTTGAAAATATTATTAGATGAGTTATAATTAAGTTGACATATATTTGAACAAGTGATATTCAAATAAAAAGGGTGAAATATGCAAAACGGTTAATTAACAACTAGTTAATGGGAATTTGAATGGTTGAAATTAAATTTAACTTAAGTAAGTTAAATTGATCGAATTGAATAAATTGAGTAAAATCAATGTGAATGAAATATGAATTGGGTGTGAATAAAGGAAATATACTTGTAACACAAATACAAAGGATGTTATGTGTAAACAAATAGAAGGGGAAATATTTGTAAAACATTTACAAATAGATTCAATGGAAATATTTATTTATAGAAAATAAATTGAATGTTATAAATGGGATATTTATTTGTTAAATAAATAGAATTTAATCAAAGGAATATTTAGAAGATGAATAAAAAAATGGAAATCTGTTTTTAACAGATAAATAGAAAGATTAATTTATAAAAAAAAAACAGTTTATAAATTAAATATTTATCATTCGATAAATGGAATATATAAGTCTGAACTTATATGGAGAAGAGATATTGGTTTTTAACACCGATAGTTTTAAATAGAAGGGGTACACAACACTTGTATAAGTGAAGTAACGTTATTAAAGAAAACATTTATAAAGTGAAGAACCGTTACTAAAAGTAAATCTTTATAAATGAATAAATGTTATCCAGTAGGAGTTATTCGAATAGGAGAAGTCGATTAGCGTTAGAATAAATCGATTAGAGTAAGAATTAACCAATTAGAGTTAATCAGTTAGGGTTAATCCGTAGAGTTAATTGAATATTCGTTATTCAATTAGAATTTATCGAATATTTGTTATTCAAATAAAGAGTTAATCAGACAGAGTTAATTGAACATGGTAAATCGAATTAGGATTTAATTGAATGTTAGTTATTCAATTAAAGTTAATCGAATATTGTTATTGAGATAGAATTAGTCAAACATAGTTACTCAGGATAAGTTGCCATTTCGTACGACTACTAGCGTAATTCGCAGGGCTGCAGATAGCCTAGGGCGGTCGGATGTTTCCTGAGGGAATCGGGCGTAACCATTGTGATCGCTGCGATCTAGAGTCAAGCGAATATAGTTAAATCAAATATTAGTTTATTCGAATAGAATTAAAGGAGTTATCGAATATAGTTTATTCGAAAGGAATTATCGATTATTAGTTAATCGAAGGAGTTATCGATTATTAGTTAATCGAAGGAGTTATTGATTATTAGTTAATCGAAGGAGTTATCGATTATTGGTTAATCGAAGGAGTTATCGATTATTGGTTAATCAAAGGAGTTATCGATTATTGGTTAATCGAAGGAGTTATCGATTATTAGTTAATCGAAGGAGTTATCGATTATTAGTTAATCGAAGGAGTTATCGATTATTAGTTAATCAAAGGAGTTATCGATTATTAGTTAATCGAAAGGAGTTATCGATTATGGTTTAATCGAAAAGAGTTATCGATTAGTTTAATCGAAGTGAGTTATAGAATATTGGTTATTCGAAGGAGTTATCGAATATAGCTTATTCGGAAGGAGTTAAGTGAAAGAGCAAATCCAATAGAGTTAATTGATAAAAGTAATTTGAATAAGGTAAATCGAATATAGTTTATTCGAAAAAAGGTTTTCGAATTTAGTTATTCGATAGAGAGAATATCGAATATAGTTATTCGAAGGGAGGAGTTATCAAATAGGGATTTATTTGAAAGAGAGACGTAAGGAAGTTTGAAATGTTGAGTATCAACATAAATAAATTTTAAAAAGATAAATGGGTTTGTAGCACTTTTTCTACCTTAGCAATTTCGAGGACGAAATTATTTTAAGTGGGGAAGATTGTAATGACCCGGATTTCTTATGGGCTAATTTTAAATATTTAATACAGGATTTAAATATTGGGTGGATAAAAGAAATGGAATTCTATATTAAGTTATCAATTTAATAATCAATTTCGATTTAATATCATATATATTAAATTATCAAAATCAGGAATCAGCGAATAACTGAATTCAAAGTAAACACTGAATTAGAAACAATTCAGGTAATCAATTCAAACTCCTATTTGAATTAGAATAATAATATTAATTGATTTCCGAAGAATTAATTGTTTTGAAACTAATTTAAATCAAGGAATTAAATTGTTTTGAATTTAATATATCGATTTAAATTTATATAGGCTCTAGATGATCAAATAGGGCTCTGAAAACTGTACCGGTGGTTTCAGAATGGTGGTTTAACCCTACGAAGGACTATTGTTGGGTTCAGAAAGGAGTTCGGCATCATTGGTATTTTAATTAAAGGATATTGGTTTAATTTAAATTAAAATAAAATATCAGTGTTGTGTGGCTCCTCCCTCTCCACAAAACCAAACAACTGTGGCTTCTTTTAAATCCACAAATCAAAACCCACCATGCCCCATTCAGAACCATAGGAGCAAATCAACTGGTGGACTATCTTCCTCCACTCCTTCACGCTATAAACCGCGATGAACACTTCCCCTTTCCCTCTTTTAACTCGTTTCTTCCAGGAGGATAAATTGAAACCGAATGCTTTAAAATCAAATTAAACCACACCTCTTCCTCTTCAAATTGAACGCCAGAGTTCGTTATGAAAATCCATTTCCGTTCGAAGTTCCAAATCGCGATTCAAGATCGGAAAAATCATGAAGCTTGATGGCCAAGTGGGGATGCTCGCGGAAAGAGGGTCGCGATTCAAAGTTGCCACGTCCTCTGAAGGCCGACGTCATTGCTGAGGTGTATGCGACTTCGGGAAGGCGCTGTTGGTTTTGAATGCAAAGAGGATCACCGCGAGTTCAAAGGAAAGCAGTAAGGTGGAGGGTGACCTCGGTATTGGGAGTGATTGGAGTTCAAATACTCTGACAATGATTTAGGGTTATCGATAGTGGGATGACGGGGTTTCCAAGCTCGATTTGTGAGGGTGACAATAGTGGGTGATGTAGTTGCAATTAGAAGCCGTAGGTGGAAATTTAGATAAGGAAGATTTGGAGAAAGGGTTTAAGGCAGTGACAGATAGCGTGCTGGGGATTCAAGGATTCGCAGTAATTGATTATGTTGGCATCGTAGGTATTCAGGCAACAAGGTATGATTTTACAAATTTAAAAGTATGGAATAATTTACTTATCCGTTCATAATTTAAACAAATAAATGTTAAATCGATAAATATAAAATCATATGATCATAGGCGTAATCCATTCGAGAAGAATTAAGTTGAAAACAATTCAAGTCAATGCTAGACGAGACTAAATGGAATCAGAATGGATATTCGACAAGTAAAATAAATGTGAGTAAATCTCACCGTTTAGAATTTTTTTATATAGTTAAAAATAATTGTCTCTGCTTGTTTGAATGTTGTCTAATGGTTTTAAAATATATATTAGTTATTTAGGACTATTATATATATATATTGGGTTGATGATTGGTTGGATTCCCGCAGTCTCATTAGCGGATGCCCGCGGTACCATAGCGGATGATTACCCTATACGCCCCACGCTATGATTAGTGGATGACCTTCATACCGCGATATCCTGCCTCGAAGCAGGATGGGTATTACTATGTTGACTAACGTCTGTGGATGCAGGAAAAACAGGTTGGAGGAATCCAACTGGATTCCTCAAAAATATATATAATCTGTTGTTTGTTTGATTTCATATATATTCCTATATGATGTGTTAAAAATCAAGTGATTGAAAATTGGTTGATCTGATTGTTGAAAATACCACTAGAGTTTGAATATTGATTCATAAAAATATCGGAAAGGGTATTTGATATTTAAAAAGGAAATTCTATTTTTATAAATAGAATTTGAATTTTAAATAAAACTATAGAAAATATTAACTTGTTTTGAAGGTATATAAAACAAGTAATCGAATTTATAAACTTTGTTTATAAATGAAAATATGGGAATCGAATTTATAAACTTTGTTTATAAATGAAAATATGGGATTTGAATCGAATTTATAAACTTTGTTTATAAATGAAAATATGGGATTTGAATCGAATTTATAAACTTTGTTTATAAATGAAAATATGGGAATCGAATTTATAAACTTTGTTTATAAATGAAAATATGGGAATCGAATTTATAAACTTTGTTTATAAATGAAAATATGGGAATCGAATTTATAAACTTTGTTTATAAATGAAAATATGGGATTTGAATTGAATTTATAAACGTTGTTTATAAATGGAAAGGTGGGATTTGAATTGGAGTTATAAACGTTGTTTATAAATAATGCATAGAAATTCAAATGGACTTAAAACTATAGATTTGAATATAGAAATTCAAATGGACTTTAAAACTATAGAAAATATTAACTTGTTTTGAAGGTATATAAAACAAGTGATCGAATTTATAAACTTTGTTTATAAATGAAAGGTGGGTTTTGAATCGAATTTATAAGCTTTGTTTATAAATGAAAATATGAGATTTGAATTGAAGTTATAAACGTTGTTTATAAATAATGCAGAGAATTCAAATGGACTTTGGATATAAGGAATTGAAATAGAATTTGAATAATAGAATTCAAATGGAGTTTAACTATAGAATTTGAACATAGTATTTCAAATGAAATTTGAATATAGAAATTCAAATGGGATTTAAAATAAATAAATTTGGATAAATAGAAGTGGATTAGACTAAGAAGTTAATTAACAGATTTAATTAACAAAATGAGTTAAAACGATTGGTATAGTTAAAATAGATTGGACATGCATAAATATACAGGAGACAGGTATGGAATAAAGTATAGAAGTGAAATAAATAGAATGCCCGACAAAAAGGTACGTATTTAATTTCCATATGAGATTTTATGCGCCGTATCGGCTAGCCGCTTGGCTTTTTCTTTTTCTTTTTTGAGATGAGAAGGACCGGGAAAGCTATTTGAAATTTCCCGATGCTCCCGGTACAAAGGAGGTTATGGCGAATTTTTCCGGGAATTTAAGGAGATAGAATATTTTTAAGATAATTTGATAGTTAGAAATCAACGTATCGAAATATATAGAAGTCAATAAGAAAACAAACTTAGAAATAGAATAGTATAATCAAAAAGGAAGTATAAGAATAAAATCTAGTAGAATAGAAAGAGAAAATGTATATGTGTTTTGAAGGTGAATAATCAGTTGTATAGTATTGATTATTCGAGTAAGTAGTCGTATCTGTTTTGACGTTAAATGTTATTCAGTCAAGGTCTGAGAGGTAATTATACCCCAACTTGGTTGATTTCATGATATACCGATAAGTAGCAAGATTCAGGCTCGAAGATCAATGTGGAATAAGAATTAGTTAAATACTGTATTTGGGTTGTCGTAACGATGTTTTACACAACATCTGTTTTAACCCAAATATGTGCAAAGCTTGGAAATAGAATAATGAACGTTTCCTAAGTATAGGAATAAACGAGATTGGAAAAGAGATAAGTAATTGGAATATTTTCCAATTATAAATAACATATATTTTCTAAAGTTTAGAAAATAAAAAGAAGGCAATATATGGGAATGTTTTCCAAAGAACGTAAAAGGGAAATATGGTTATTGAAATATTTGATTAACAAATATTGATAAAGAAATAGAAAAGAGATTTAATTAATGGAATATTAATTAAAGGTTCAGTGATTGTTGGATGTTTGGATGAACACTTGTTTTATTCGATGGTTAAATCATCGACTACCGAAACACTTGTTTTTATTCGATAGTTAAATCATAGACTATCGAAGTTTTGAACATCGTTGTCAATATGGAGAGACCGGTTGGATTATTATCCGAAGAACCACTCCATATCGGCAGTAGCGTGCGAATCAGATTATATAAAGATAATCGAAGACGGAGTAGAGTGCAAGGACTTTTTCTATTAATAGAAATTGTGCCTTCGGTTCATCCTGTTCCTGGGTGACTTGTATGGATGAATGTATGACAGAGTATTTCCAGACGATCACGTATATTGATTTCTCCAATCGTACCAAGAGTGGAAGCGGAGAAGGAAACTTCTTTTAGCTAACACGTAATGTACTGTTGAGGACGTCAATCGGTGATTTGATGGATTTGACGATGTGACATTCGAAGTGAATATGGCGTGATATAAAGCGTAGCTTCTAGCCTCATCAACCGGTAAATGATAGAAATTGGGCAGGCAACATGGCTATGTAGGTCGCACCTATTAGGGTGTATAATCACCTGATCTAGAGTTTCATTTACTTCTAAAAATCTATTGTCGATGCTGTCCCATTCGGGAAACGGTTGCTGATCCCAACCGTTGGTGATATACATTCGATACACTCAAGCGAAATGAGTGGTCGGTCATGTGTGGCTGAGTTGCAAGATGTTCTTGTTGAACTCGGTGTATTCTCCTCTAGAGATATACTAGCGGAAGGTGATTCCATACCTTGTCATAGTTTGGAAATCCATTACCCAATACGTGCTTGCGGTCTTGATTGTATATATATGCGGAACGTGAGATGCAAACGTTCCACTAGATTGTTATTTACTTGATTTAGACATTATTATAATATCAAAAGAGTTTTGATATAAAGACAAGTCAAGTGTTTGGATTTTCATAAGGGAAGAACCCGTTCCGTGTTATACGGCGTGGTCTTATGAGATATCATTTAGTTTTTCTGAAACTGTTTTTAAACTGTTTACTCATACCAGTCCCATGACTGACCCGGAGTTTATTTTGTTTTGTTCTACCTAAACTCTTGGGTGCCTAAATTTGTACGGGCAGTCAAGTAGTTCAGGATTTTTCAGATATATCTAAAGGAGCTTGGAGCAGGAGGCTTCAGCGTTATCTAGTTATAGTGGTCCCGTTATGTTGTAAGTGTTGTACTCTGATAAGTGTATGTTATACAGTTAAGATTTTGTATTTCAAAGATATGATATATTATATTTTGTTCCGCTGCGATGTGAGATTCTGTGTTGTTATTTCTGTTCTTCTTCTACCTCTTTCTTCTAAAAAAAAAAAATGTTCCGTATTTTCGGGATATTTGGGTTGGACGTATGATGTATATAGTCAACTCTGATGTTATGGAAATCTGGGTCATTACAACCATGAACCTGAAACTGTATCTATCCACGTCATTTCAGGTCCTCCACTTGTCGACTATATCTCTCCTTGTCATTTTAGGCCCTGCAATTTGATTTTCACAAGTTATTTGATAAGTGCATGTATATCATATAAATATATCATCGCAATAAACCATCTGACCATCTTAACTAAATCTTATGCATACACTTATAACAATTGACCATTCACCATTGGTCACTCGTGCCAACGATGCACAACAAATAAGCACTTTCATTATGCTTCGTCTTCTGTGTATAACATTTCCAATTCGCATATTTTGTGACACCCTACAGTTGGTCCCTTGCATATCCTTTCAACCTTTAGAACCATCTCCATATCCCCTAAACCTCAAGCTTCGAAAGTTTCAAAAAAAATTCAATGGAGGACTCGTCACTATACATCACTGCCACTGTTCTTAAAGGACATTGGAATGTTGAATCTATGCATCACACGCTTGAGGTAACTCTGAATCATAATGCGTGGCCTATTCGGGTAATATCCAATAACTCTTATCTAGTATCATGCCCATCTTACAGTAAGCGTGATCATGCGCTAATGTTGAAAGTTTTGCCAAAACTTGGAGGTGCTATTTACCTACAAGAATGGTCTGATGAAGAATTTGAGCCTGAACCAGCGTTAGAAGTGGAATCATGGGCTAAAGTTGATGGCTTTTCTGAGTTCCTAAAGAATAATGTTCCTGTTGTTGAAGAAATAATGAAGCCAATGGGACGTGTGCTTGTAATTGACGACTGTGACTGGTCTCATTTTGATCATAGATCTTTCTACCTGAAAATGCAATTTTATGAAGGCATTGGCTCTATCAATACTCTTGCTGCTCGATTCAATAACAAGGTTCACCTCATTAAGGTTCAGCGTTGTACCCATGCTCATCCTGGAACAAGGCCTTAACTTCTTTTTCTGAGAAATAAGGAGGAACAAGTGGTTCCATGTTTGTGTCATCACAGAGTGGAAATGTATTTAGATGAAATATTTGATGCGATGATACATGAAGCTGCTTCGCTACCCCCCTTGCCAAGCTTATTTCCTGAAGCCACCCATGACATACATGTTGATAACCAAGCCCCAATGAACCAGATGAATGATCAGTGTGTATATCAGGAAGTTGATTGGCCAAACTACCTCACCCCTTGTCCTGATGCTGCGGGTCCATCACATGATGCTACTCACTTCGGACTGGCTCTCCCACAGCCATAAAGCCCTAAAGAATCCGTTGGAAGTTCCACAGCCGTAAAGCCCTGATCTACTTTGAACTGATGCCACTAATGTCATTATTGGGGTGTCTATATATGTATGTATTAAGTTATGTTTTATATATGACTTCTTTTTGATATTTTTGCTTCCTTTTGATGCTCGCTACCAATTGGGCATGTCAGTTGGGCTTACTACTACGTATTATATAAATTAATCAGCTGTAAGCAAGGCATAATGTGGATGCATACCTGAATTCAATCAAAAATGTTTCTAGGAATACTAGGACCTAGCCCTACGACAAGGGCTATAATGAAGAAAACAGTAATTGTAGACTTGATTTTGTGTTAGAACAAAAAACTTAATGAAAATTATGTACTATTCCAATAAGAAAATACATGAAGCAACAAAGATGTCATTACTTACCAACTAATTCGGATGCTGAAGTGGGCTAAGTTTGCAAAACTGAGCATACGTTCAATTTTGGTTACACAATGATGATCAGGCTAATACATGTTTAACATATGAAACCAAGGGATCCAGATGGAAGACTTTTAGTAAATAATTCTTACAACTGTTCATGCTTCATGATCATTCTTCCTCCCAATTGACTTATAATGAATAGTAATTTGCAAACCTAAATATAACTATCCAAGTACATAATTACATATGGCGTAGTGGCTCCTCTAATCTTGAGAAACACACAAAATGAACAACCACACTAAAAGCAGAGGCAATCCTAGGATATTCTTCTTTAAAAAACGTGATAGGTAAACCTCAAAAGAAATGGATTTACTTATTCGATACTCTTCAAATGCTTTAGAAAGAATACAAATAAATTCATATTAAAGCAAAGGACACAAACTTAGCTCATACTTAGAAAATGACTGTACCAGCATCTACTCTGATGTCATTTCATAGGATTTAAAGGATAAATCATACAGGGGAGAAAGGCCATAACAAGTCCACGCTGAACTCTTCAAATCGAAACATTGAAATTGGTAGTTTCCAAAATCAAATGAAAAATACTTATGCTTGTAGCAGATTAGATACGGGTGAATGACTCATCCAGATTGGGAAGAGATTAGAGGGAATAGATGCGATGGGGGTGGGGAATCAAAGGTGACGTGAATTAAGTTTAAACTTTAGGGGAAAAAATTCGCGCTAAAATTTCACGTAACAAAAGAATACAGTGAGGTGGCTGTCACTGAGTGGATGATGGAGTAATGTTTTAGATAGCAAGCAGGGATTGGCTTGAACCGTTGGATTAAATCATCATCTACGGTTGTTTATTTGTTTATTCTGATAATGTGGGTCACTGACTTGGGTTGTATTTATGTAAGCTATGCTTTAAAGTATTGTTGCACGTCACAACGCTAGAATTCCAACTGCAATAGTGCATTCATGTCTAATGCAACAACATAAGAATATTGTGGTAGAAGATCAAAGAAAGAATAGATTTTGCCACACTTTTTATGCAATGTACAAGTACTAATGTCGAATATACCCATTTTTGTAGTAGTGCAAATAAACAGCATTTACATATGGTCTACAACTTCATGGACACAGCAGAACAAGTCTGGGTGAAGTTACAAGTAGCAATATGGTCGAGCCATGCACAAGAAAAGTGATGGAGCAACATATACAGGGGGACATAGCACAACACATGTGCAGGAGCTTGCAATTAAGTCAGGCCAAATACAAAATGTGCAAGCCGGTCTCATAACAAAAGAAAAGTCAAAGCAGTTCAGTCACAAGCATGGATGGAACAAGCAAAAATGGACAATAATGTGATTAAACCAAGTGAGGGAGTCAAAGTGAAAAAGCTCAGTGTGTTCAACACAATACAAGGAATAGTGAAGCTGTACAAACTTATGTACTAAAGCAAGTGAAGCGCTCAATTTCAATTCGTTAGAAAACCGAAGTGGTGCAAAACACATGTATGCAAACAGCCCCAAGTCAAGTCAGACGCAAATTTCCAGTGCCAAGTTAGAGAACCAATAGCAATTTCAAGTAAAGCCAAGGAAATATACATACACAAGAGCATGGAGCATTGACAAAGCAAATGGTTTGACATACAAAACAGTGCACAAGCAAGGACAAAGAGCAGTAATGAAATATACAACAAATATGGAACTATATAAATATATATATATATATATATATATACACACACACACACACACACACACACAATTGTGTGCATGTGTGTGTATACATACTACATTTATAAACATGAAAATGCCAATATCATGCCAGAATTTCAAACCAATATAAACGACAAAATGGTAACATGAAAATGCCTATATACAAAGCAAAGCTTAGACATGTATATGGCCAAGTCACTATGAAGATGCAAAATGGGACAGAAAAGTTTGGGAAGTTTTCATGCTCAAAATAAATTTTGCAAACTATTTTTGGCAAGCATTTCTTTTTAAATATGTCAAGAAATCAATTCACCATTCAATGCTTGCTTTTAAAAAAGAAATAATGGTTTTTTCTAAAAATACTCAATAATTTTAGGCAAGAAATATTCATAATTTATTTCCAAAAGAAATTACAGTAACATGTTTTTGGCATGTTATTATTTCTTGGAAATGGTTTTAAACAAGCAAGAAATATTTGTTAAGGTTTTAAGGCATTCCAAAAATCACACAAGTATCACCAATCATGTTTGAAAAGCTTTCCAGAAATTGGAATGTTTATATGGGGAAAGAAAACAATTCGATATTTATTTCCGCAAATGAAAATAAACTCACAAATCCAAGGAGTTTGTTTCCAGTTTTGAACAACACATCTTTGGCAAGAAAACATAAACGACATGCATTCAAGGGGCCACTAAAACATATTGATTTGATTCTAGATTTTCATCCACTATTTCACCGCAATCTACAAGGCAAAAAATCACATAAATATCAATTTCAAACAAAGCCGAGGAAACAAAGGGGACAAATTCACGTTGCAATCAAGCCAAGCCATTTCAAGCAAAATCAGAGATTTTAGGATTGTATAATCCTATTTAAACACCATCTACATCACATGCATTTTTCATCGAAAACCAAAATCATTAATTCAAGAGCAATTCAAAAAGAAAAAAATCAGAAGGAACTCACGGTTTCCGATCGAGAATCCCAAATCGTTGTTAAGCAAGAACATCGTCAGTTGAAGATCATCAGAGATTCATTTCTTCCAGCGGTTGCGATCGAGATTTGGGATTTCAGAAAAACCCTAATTTGGTTAAGAGTCGGCCGACATTTTTTTTGGACAAAGATTTGCAAATAATAAGGGGGAGTCGGCTATAAGTTTATATAAGGGGGGTTTTCCTTTTTTTGTTTTATTTTAATTTCTTTACAACCGGTTCGATGAGTTTTCTAGTGTTTGTAAAATTAGGATTTACTAGTTATGGGTTTGTGGCTAGGGGAAAATCTGGCTTCGGGGACAAATATCAGTGCAAAGTTTTGAGCGTAGGATTAGAACAACAGCAGGTTTTGTAAGTGTACAAAAATGTATAGGTGGTTAGTGAGGGGTTCGCGAGTTTATAGGTTTTTGTATGCAGGTGTATGTTTAATACCTAGTAAAAACCTTGGGGAATGCAATAGTAGGCAGGGTTTGCCGAAGCTGGGTAAAATCTATGTTATTTACTTTCTGCATTTATTTTCTCTACTGCAATGTGTGTTGTGATATTTTTTAATATCTCGATAAAATTCAATAAACCCTATTCATCCCCCTCTAGGGTTAATCTAGGTCCAACAATAAATTTATAAATATGTTTATATTATATATTACTATGTTTTTTATGTTTTTACATTTTAGAAAATTCATTTGAAACACTAGTTTTGATTTAAGAATTTCTAGAAAATATATATTGGTTTTAACACTTGAAAAATGATTATAAAAATTCAAAAAACATGTATATGTTGACATACATATTTAGACATGTCGATATATAACTGTCACTTTTTCAAATTTCAAAGGAAGTGTCTTTTCATATTTTGAAACTCTTTAGAAACATTGCAACTATTCAAACACTACAAATAGGGGTTAATTTCTAATTTTTTATTACTTTTTCATCTTCTTCTTCATCCCTTCTCTTACCACCATTATCATACTTTAATTTCTTGATTTATACACTTATACTTTACCGATTTCTACTCAAATTATATCAAACTTTTTCTCTTCTCAATCGTTATCAAATACTCTCTGATTGAAAGTGCTATCCAATAGTATTTGGGCTATTGTAATCATTTGTGAATTGCTTGGGAAAGGGTGTGTTCCTTGTAGCCCGGAAATCAAGGAAAGGGAGCGGTGTTAACCATGTTGCCATGAAATCAAGGGTGTTATGATTGGATTCTGATATTAATAAAACTCTATGCAATCCAGTGTTGCATGGGACTAGATGTAAGACTAATCCAAACCAGTATAAAATCCGGTGTGTTCTTTCCTTTTCCGCATTTTATATTTACTTATATCTGTGCCTATGGTTGTTTCTGTGTTTGTGATCATTTCTGGTGTGATAATCATTGTGTGATTCATATAATAATTTAACATTATTAAAGATTTCTTTAAATTTTTTATAAACACTATTCATCCCCCTCAAGTGTTAGTTCTGCCTTAAGATCCTTAATCTCCATCCTTAACAAAATGTTATTTATATTCTTCAGAAACTTATCATGAAACGACCCAAACTTCCCCAATCCCCAAAGTGATGGAGGAGCCCGGATTGCTTTGAGAACATGACGCGTCAAAACACAAACAGTAGAACATTTCATTGTTATTACAACAATTTACATCAGAGTACAAGAATATCAGAGTACGTATAAATATTACTCATCGGAAAATAATATCAGAGATTAAATTACATAGTAGTGGAAATAAAAATGTATAATACAAAGCATGGCGGAAATACATCAACTAACACAACTAAATGAAATACACGGATACAAAGCTTTCCGAATATAGCTCCAGCTGTAAACCAGGATCCTGTTAAATTGAAATCTGCAAAACCAAAACTACTAGCTTCCCGTTTGGAAAATATGGGCACCCAAAGTTTAAGTGGAAACAATAAACTCCAAGTCAGTAATGGGACTGGTGTGAGAACTAAAATAGTTATTATTAACTTTTACTTTAAAATAGAATAATTCATAGGACCACGCCGCATGTCACGGAACGGGTTTACCCCATGAATACCAGTGCCTAAACAGTAACCAATAATAGATATATGGATCTACAATGCATCATACAACATGAAATTTTCCAATCTACCCATTTAGGCTTAAACCCCAAATTTACATTTTTCGAAATCCAATTATCTTTATAGAAATTATTCCTTTGGACTTTATTCCCGAATTCTTATTTCAAATCATTTTAAATACATATCTAGCTTTTATATCAAAGTAGATTTCACTTTGGGCTCTCAAACCAAAATCTTTGGAAATATAAATTCCAAAACATCACAATGCATACAAAAATATATGCAACCAAATATCGGGCTCACTTCAGACAAGGCTAAGGGTTCGCACCTTACCAACTCGATAATATATGTGCACCTCCCACGATGGAGCAGGCTATACTAACAATGCACCTCCCACGCCCTCGGGGAAAATACACCGTCCATCTCACCCGTACTTTTAGTCGTCCGGGTTACCCGAATCTTTAGCCACATGCCAAATCATTTCATATCCCGAAGCAGGGAAAATCATTTCACAACATAATAATCACAAGTAATTTCCAAAATATAGTACTTTACATCAGAAATTCACACATATGATCAGTCACCATTAATCACAGAACCTTTGAGCTCGTACGTCTCAAAGAAGGGTGTTAAGCAAGAAAATAAATTTTCCGCCACCAAACAGATACATCATCAATAGCAACTAATCAGTTATGTGATGAACCACAATGTCAAACACATAATACTTTTCGAAATCATTTCCGAAACATCAGGTTTAGTCCTCAAAATCCTTTCTATTTTATAAAACATTCCCTATCCAAAATCGGGAACACGTTTCTTTTCACCTAAGAAAAATATCATTTCAAAATCATTCATTAAATTTGAAATGAACTCAGCCACATCGTTAAACATCTCATAGTCAAATCGTGAAATGTTTCACAAGATGTTAGCATACAAATATTTCTATCCAACACAATGCTAAATGTAAAAGCATATTTTGCCCATAAACTGGTCGAGCACAATCCAAACAATCAATCAATCTCAATCAATATCACCAACCAAGCATATTTGGTTATAACACATCTCATGTTTTGGTAAATTTGATTACCACCTATTCATTCCAAATCTAATTAAAGATTTATTAGAACTCTACTAAGTTGAAATCTCTAAAATCATTACTTAATGTTTATTCAACTTTATGGAAATTAATCCTGCTTTTACTTGGGCTAAAGAACAAATGTTATCTAAAACACAATTCACGATAAACCCAAAATCATCTTCCATTTAATATGGAACCTTCACAGAAATCTGACCAGTCGTAATCGATATAAATCTCCATATCAGACTAATAATATAATTGGAATAATGGAAAAGCCTTTTAAATTCCACATATAGTAACGGTCTTCCTTTACAGAAGCTCATCTCGACTATTACTGTAACATCCCATAATTTTAACTAAGTTTAATTTGGATTTTATTAAATAATTTTGGATTTTCTGAATATATATATTGATTTTTATACGGTTTGAATATAAATTTTAACTTTGAATAAGTATTTTGTTTAGTAAAATATGATTTTTTTTATTTAAACAAAATTTTATTTAATTTATAAGATTTATGTTTAATGATATTTTCTGATTTTGATAATATTGATTCGAAAAATATAAATTTGGTAAAGGATAATTTATTTTATGATTTTACAAGAATGATTATTAACTTATTTATTTTGATAAATTATAGTGGTATTTATAAAATTTGTATAAGGATTGTTATGTATTTATTTGCGACCATGTTAAGCTTAAATTTTTGGTAAATTATATATATAAATATATTTGATGAATAATATAGATAAAGATTTTTGGAATATTAATAAGTTATATATTTATTTTTATAAATCTTAAGTGATAATGTGTTACATTTATAACTAAAATTTGACCATTGACCACATTTATAGATGTTACAAAAGTGTTACTAAGATAAATTAATTTTAAAATCTCTTAAGATAAGGATCATGGTGAGTTGTCCACTTAGGTGTCATGATGCGTGGAGTTATTCATGGTATGGTGCCAAGCAACCTTATACGTGTAATGTATGTATGAGATTTGTTTCATGAATAAGGCAAGTGTCCCTTATTAAAATTCTTATAATACCCTTGAAATATCCCTATATAAGGAAGGCCTAAGCTCCATTTTCATGTACACTTCAACACTTCAGTATACGGACCTCTTCACGTACTTTTTCTTCTTTCTGTGTTCTGTTGTTCATTTCATGTAATGAAAAAAATATGCATTTCCATTCATATAAAAAATCCACTTCTCTCAATTCGTTCTCATTTAGCTTGAAAGATCCACACGAATAATGTTTGGATCGTTATTTATGATTTTTACAAATTGACGGATTGGAATTCTGTTGATAAACGAGAGAGAAATCACGTAATTACAGAGAATGTGAGGGATGGGTTCAAAATTTTAAAAAATTAAAATCTCCCAATCCATGAAGAATGGATCGACGCCGTCTGCGCCGCTGCGATCTGCAAGTGATATAGTATTTTTAGTGCTAAAACGAGGTCATTCTGTGTCGATGTTTTGGATCGTCGGAAACTAGGGTTGGAGTTCATCGATGGAGGAAGCAGCGATTGGCGAATCTGAGTATGGAGTGGCGATGAGGATGGAGCAGGCTTCGATTTGGTGAAGTTTGGTGGAAATCGGGAAGAATAAGCGTTGATGTTATTTTGGGTTCACGCCAATTTAAGATCCAGGTCGAGGCGCCTTGATGATCGGATTTTGAGATGGTGGACCGGAGTTCGGGCGAGTGGGTGCGTTCGAGTGAGGAGAAACATGTTGGTGAAGTCGTGTAGTTGAATGGTGGAGGGATGGACGTGTGCACATGCACACCGTGCACGTGGATTTGGGTTCCAGTAAGGGGATTCATCGCAAGGAGGAAGAAAAAGGAGAAGAAGATGGAGTAGGCCGGTTTTGGTGCAGTATTGGGCAAATGGGCTTGGGCCTTCTTTAAATTGGGTAAGGTTTATTTATTTTTGTCTTAAGTTAAGTTTGTTCAAACTTTAATATCTCATTCGTTTCTAACCCGATCAACTCACCGTTAGGTTCGTTAGAATCATATTGAGGAGTAGAACACAATGATAAATAATATTGATAATTTCAGTTAAATATAAGTTACGATAAAATAAATAGTCCTTATATATATATCTATATATATTTATATATGTTTAACGAGCATCATTATTAATATATTTCCAATATAAATTAGTAGAGAAATCAACAGCTGCTAATGGAAATTGGAGTAAAAGCAATACGAGTAGCGATATTATTGTTCGTTCGTAAGGAAAATTTGATGATGAAGATTTTGGAGCTTGAATGGTGAGAACTTCTAATTTAAATATTTATTTAAATTAGTCAATTATGATTAGATGAGATTAATTATAATTAGTTAATGATAATTGGGTGACGGATGTTGATGTTTGAATTGTTGTTTATGTAATTAGATAATACATTAAACATTGGTAAGCGTTATTGGCAGTAACGCTTGTGCGCAGTTAAAATGTTTGTTTGTGATGAATGAATTTGTGTCTATCTGATCATATAGTTCATTAGGATAAATATGACTGCATTGGATGATATTACAGCACACACCCTGGTTGTGCAAATTATGGGTGATCGATTTTATATCTCCTTCCTATATATATATATATGACTATTATTTAATTATTAAATAATATTATAAATTAAGTTTTGAATTTTGATATCAAAACTGTTTGGAAATTTCGATAATTACAATTGATATTCGTAAAAACGAAGACTGTTTAGAAAATATTTTCAACTATTTATAAGTTATTAACCTTTGAATTGAAATGTATTTCGAAAATTGATTTGACTTATATATTCAAAAATTTATTTTATATAAGTAGTTGATCTTATTATTTATAATGATTATCCATTAAATTTTGAAATGATTGAACAATTTGGGAGAAAAATATAAAATCATAATTGGAAATTTAGTTGAACTGTTAAACCGAATAAACGATATTCGTATAACATGAGACGGTTTTGGAATAAGATTTGAATCATGTACTTAACATGATTTTAATCGTTATATAGAATGAGTTTTGAGAAATTTATTTGTTTAAGTATTCAATTTAATCAGATATGAAGATTTGAATAGGGTTTTGAGATAGCGATGTTTTGAAATTAAAATAAAAATAAAAATCCATTTGGGAAAGATTTAAACGATTTATATTTAGATCGTTATATAGAGTGAATAGAATACACTATGATACGGCAGTTTAAGAATATCGATTTAAATTTTCAAATGGCTATTTTTAACAGTAGTACTTTTGGTAACACTTCCAAATGTTGTTACTGGTTTTGAAATTTATAGGCATGAACCAATATTTGACTATAAGAATGATTTATAAAATAGTTTTGAAGATTATTAAAGTATTGGAAATATTTATATGAAATTGAAATAGGTTTTCCAATTCTAAAAAAAAAAAAATTGGATATGTTTGGAGATAAATCTTCGGATGTTGATATTAATTCAGTAAATGAAAACTCTTATTATCTGACGAATTTATAAGGTAATTCACCGTTATTCCACTTATAATATGAGTTGGATACGGAGATTAATATTGAAAATAAGTTAATGGTATTTCTATCCAGATCAAATGTCAAAGAGTTGAATAAATCTTTTAATTAAGATATGGGTTCTCAAACCTGATTGAAATAAGTTAGATAGAAATAATCTTCGATATTTGGTATAAAATTTCATGATGTAAATGTATACTACATGAGGAATTTAAAAGATATTATTATATCATTATTCCAGTTATAGTATTCGTTGATTATAAGAATTTATATCGAATTTACGTGGATAATTTTTTTTGTAACTTATGATTCAAATCAATTGATTTGGGTTTTGTCGTGAATCGTATCTTCAATAATATCATTCTTGAAACCCAATGAAATTGAGTTGTGGAAATTCGTATCGTAATTGGGATTAAGTCAAATCTTTGATTCGAGGAAATTAAAAAATTGATGCGAAGGTATAATCTTTGATTTCAAAGTAGAGTTGAAGATGATAACGAGATGTATGAAATTAAAGTAATTCAAATCTTGAGTCATAAATGAATTGATAACTATTTGGAAGGAGATTTGAATTGAAAACCCTGTGCAAACCATAACTACTGTTTTAAAGTAAGCTTATTACTTGGAAAGTCCGGGATCGAGTATATGTTCGAAAACCATTCCAAGTAATAATACGACGCTGTGAAGAAATTCAAGACTTGGTAAACGACGAATGAAGACCGGGAATATTTGAATTGTTTAGATTGAGTGCTGATGTCTCGGTTGGGTGGGCCACCCGATACGAGGTTATGAGTGGCATGAGACCTGAACATATTTGAATAATTTCGGGTTGTTGTTCCGTTCAAGCCCAGAACGGACTTGTAGTGTCTGACATTGAAATTGACCACATAGCACTAATTTCTGTTAGTATATATCAGATTTGTGGCAATATATTATCCTCATCTCTAAGTCATATGAACTTAGAGGGTATGCATTGATTGGAATTAGTGATATGTCGTGAATTGTCAATGTGGCATACCCGAGTAATGAAACGAGCTAGTGATGATCAAAGCATGGCTTATCGAAGCATAGCTTTGTATATGACGTGACATCGACAAACCTCACACCCCAGATTGATGAGAAACTAGTTGTTAGGTTTTATACTTATATATGAATTGATGATGAAGCTGCAGTAGTGGGAAACCACTTATGAACTTGGGGAAGTTGGGTATGTTCGAGGGGCCATGTCTGGTCGAAAACCGTTGATCTGCCTTGCGATTTGTAATTGGTGTTTGTGATGGACGAAAAAGCCGTGAGGCACTTCGCTTTGTATCCCTGATTGATCTTTCGTGCCAGGAATCATCAAGTTGGAAACCCAATCTCTAACACGAGCCATACGATTTTGATTTTGTGTGTGTGTCTTTATATATATATATACATATGGCGACATAATATTATGGGTATTATGCCATCTAGGATTAATACATTTATTTGCGAAATTGTTTTCCGCACTATATTATAGTATTGAAAGAGGATCTTTTCATATGAAAGCACGTTTGGTTATCATAAGGTAAAACTCACCCATTTGGTGTGCGCTTGCATTGTGTGATGTGGGACGAGCTTATGATAGCTTCATTTTTCTAAAAGGTCATTGCGAATTTATTTGCATGGGTATTCATATGGAATAAACCCGTTCCACATTAGCAGCATGGTCCGATGAATTTCCTAACTTTAAAATAAATCCTAAAAACAACTGTTTTATGTTCTCACACCAGTCCCATGACTGACCTGGAGTTTATTGTTCCGTCCTAAACTCTGGGTGCCCACTAATTTCCATACGGGCAGCTAGTGTTTAGTTTTACAGTTATAGATCGTTGGAGCATGATTCAGAGTGCTTTCTAGGTTGGAGTTCACGCTAGAGTCTGGAGATTCCACCATAATATACTTCTTCTTCCACTGAGAGTATATTTATTTTTCTTCCGCTGTATATGTTGTAACTCTGATATTGCATGTAACTCTGATGTAATATTGTATTATATGATGAAAAGTTCTGTTATTTTGTTCAATATATGTATGTACCCATAACAATTCATCTTTGTGAACAGTTTTAGTTGGTTTAATAACCAGCAAAAACTGGGAAAAAAGGTGGGTCGTTACATTTGGTATCAGAGCTTTGGTTTTACAAAGCTATGGGGTATGACGTGTTTGAACAAAAGATAGGACTCATCAGATTTATATTATCTCATTAGAAATAGGGTAAGAAATGCCCTAGAATGAGGTTTCGGAATATGATGATCAAGAGAGCGTACTCTGAGAATAGATTACTTTGAAACAAAGTAAAGTGTTTTAAAGAATGAAATCGTTTTGAAAGATAGTATTAGTAAGAAGTTTTTGAATATTTTATTCAAAATCATGATTAGACTATCGAGCATCTAAGGGTTTTGAATATATGTCTGATCAACGTATATGCGAAGCCCGATATATACTAGGTAGATGTAGGTTCACACTCTAGTAGCTCGAGGAAGATTTTACTAATGACCATAGCACCATCAGTAGTTATTTTCGAGTTTCGAAAGTGGGATGACTATATGGTTTCAATTAAGACGTCGAGGAATAATTGAACCATTTCTATATGTTAGAAATATTAAAAGGAATATAATGTAAGGACAATATGTTATAGGTGCAAAACCAATTATTTTGATAATAACAAAAAGGGATACTGTAGAAGTAAACTATACTTGTAATAACCCGGAAAATGTGAACCAATTTAAATTTTTTAAATTTAGGTTATTACCAAAGAATTTGAATAGTTGAAATAGCATATTTCAATAAAATATAGAATTGGGTATGGTATAGCAGTTTGAAATTTTGTATACAAACTTTGTCTGACTGTACCGGGTGGAAAATATAACGAATTTTAACGAAACTGAAAATATTTAAATCTGTTTATCAATACCTTTCTAACGAATCTGAAAAATCGAAATTTCATAACGGAAATCAAAAGTTATGGCCAAATGAATTTTCAGAAAGGTCGCTATATAGTATATATAGCCCTTGAAAATTGAGATTTTGCATACGACCTCGGAATTCGACGAAACCACTTTTGTTGGGTCCCGGATGTCAAATTATTGCTAAGTTTCAAATTTCATAATTTTTGAAGCTAGTATGTGAGCGGGGCAAAAGATAATGTGATTGGTCAAATTCTGTTAAAATGGGTCGACCTAAAAATGGCCGTTTTACAAACGAGCTCAGAATTCGACGAAACTGGTTTTGTTAGGACCGTATCGTCAAAAAAAAGCTAGAATTTTTTCTGGAATTTTTCGATTCAGTTTGTGGCCCTGGCAAATTGAAATGTACGTTTAAATTAAATACCGAATGTTTTATATTTTAATTTGAAAAATAACTGACTGTAACAGTCGAGATGGCCAACGAAACATAACCCATTGTGTCCGGAATGGGGGTATTTAGCTAGGGGCAACAGTCGTTGGGTTTAAAAAGGAGTCCGTTTGCAAAAACACTATTTAAAACTTCCTATAAAGCTCTGGCCAATAGGAATTTTTCTTTAAAAAAAAAACGAATGAAACCCTAGCCGCCAGCGATATTGGACGACTCAGAGGGCTCGAAGCTTCTCGTCGACTTTGCCGCCGCCTCAGGCGATTTCGCCACCGCCGCCTGTTGAAGCTTCTGACCGCCTTCGCCTCCTCTACCCATCCGACCAAGCCACGCCTCCATCTATCCACCGTAGGCGTCGGAATTCGACCAGAAAGTCGCGCCTTTCAGAGCGCCGCCGCGACGCACACAAGCCACCGAACCCATCGCCACCACCGCCGATCTGGAGGTGGTTCGTAGCTCTCTGACGCAGCGTGGTCTGATCGAAGCATCGAGGTACGGTTTGGCTTAAAAATCGAGATCTAGTTTCGAAGTTTTAAAAACTTTTCTGATGTGAAATTCTGAAATGAAAATAACACTTTTAAGTGTTGCAAAACTTTGAAAAATAATATCTTTTTCGTTCTTTAACGAAATTTGATGAAACAGGAGACACCGTGACCGCAAGGAGGCTCTCTACATTTTAGAAGAAGTCGCGGATTTTTCTGACCTTCCTATGATTTTTAGCACTGCAATAACCAATGTGAGGAATCTAAACTAATTGTGTGAATGAAATCGTGTTGTATAAATTATATAAGCGAAGTGTAAATTATATGCGCATTGTATAGCTCATGTACATGTGTTGTATAAATTATATTAGCGATGTATAAATTATACAAGCGTTGAATGAAACATATATGCTTTGAATTGTGATGAAATGCAAGTGAATTATATATATATATATATATATATATATATATATATATATATATATATATATACACACTCCCCTCGTCCACAGACCATGGACGATATTTATTGCTTGTGATTGACGTGATGTTATATGGTATGACGAATGGTTGGAAATAATTGTTTGTGGTTGATATTATGGTTGAAAAATACCTTTATGGTTGAAAAATACCTTTGTGGTTGAAAAATACCCTCTTGTGGTTGAAACAAAATAGAATAGGATTGTGGAATTGAAAATAAAACATGCCGCCTGCCTGCGAACTAGATGCATGATCCCCATTGTCAAAAACCGCGAGGTTTTAAGGTAGAGCGAGTAGCCGTGCTAGGGACGGTCCCGGTTTTAACTACCCTGCCGTTATGCTGCCGAAATTTTCTGAAATATTTATGTGTTAGAATAATTTTCATTCGTTGAAATAAATTACATATGCTATATCGAATATTCATGTGTTGAGTTGCAATTCATTCGTTGAGTTGAAATTCATGTGTTGAATATTATTTGAATTTAAACAAATGGCTTTAGCGATAAAAAACACATTTTTATATATATATACAAACTATATCGAATATTCATGTGTTGAGTTGAAATTCATTCGTTGAGTTGAAATTCATGTGTTGAGTATTATTTGAATTTAAACAAATGGCTTTAGCGATAAAAATCATATTTTTATATATATACAAACTATATCGAATATTCATGTGTTGAGTTGAAATTCATTCGTTGAGTTGAAATTCATGTGTTGAATATTATTTGAATTTAAACAAATGGCTTTAGCGATAAAAATCACATTTTTATATATATACAAACTATATCGAATATTCATGTGTTAAGTTGCAATTCATTCGTTGAGTTGAAATTCATGCGTTGAATATTATTTGAATTTAAACAAATGGCTTTAGCAATAAAAATCACATTTTTATATATATACATACTTTATAGAATATTCATGTGTTGAATTGCAATTCATTCGTTGAGTTGAAATTCATGTGTTGAATATTATTTGAATTTAAACAAATGGCTTTAGCGATAAAAATCACATTTTTATATATATACAAACTATATAGAATATTCATGTGTTGAGTTGCAATTCATTCGTTGAGTTGAAATTCATGTGTTGAATATTATTTGAATTTAAACGAATAGCTTTAGCGATAAAAATCACATTTTTATATATATACAGACTATATAGAATATTCATGTGTTGAATTGCAATTTGTTCGTCGAGTTGAAATTCATGTGTTGAATGTTATCATCTTTTAAAAATAAAATGAATCGACAATAAATATTTTTGAAATTCATGTATACGCTTAGTTAAAAATACACATGTGTCGAATAAATTTTTTTGATGATAAAAATATTTCTTTTATCATGTATACGCTTAGTTAAAAATACACACGTGTCGAATAAATATTTTTGATGATAAAAATATTTCTTTTATCATGTATACGCTTAGTTAAAAATACACACGTGTTGAAATAAATAATAGTTTGCTAGAAATATTATTATTAGCTTTGTTCTGCATATATATACATGTGTTGAACAGGAAAAATGGATTAGCTGTAGAGTAAAGAAATTATTTGCGTGCCCGACAAATAGGTAAACCTTGATGAGTTGGCTGCGCAATTTTATTTATATATCAACTCCTGTGAATGCCATTGGATGCGGAGTGCTGGTTATTCTGTGTGAAATAATAAATAACGCCATAGGATAGTAACAATTAATTTTGAACTACACTACATGGCATACTTCTTGATGATAGGCATACTTCATCATATTCCACATAAGCAATTGGAGCTTGTGTGACGAGGTGGAAGATTTACCATACAAGCAAGAGGCTTGTATGGCGATGACTATGTACTACAGGTTGAACTGATGACTGATATGGACTATATAAATTATAACGATAAATTGCCAGATTAATAAAAACCCCACACGGG